>BQNB010021892.1:5756-63667 GCA_026074375.1 Tanacetum coccineum | reverse complement strand
ATTGATCGAGAACATGACCGCTCACCACAACCATTAGGACACTTCAGCAACTCGAAATGAGACATCTAGAAATATCTCTTCTACTACTTCTACTGAGAGTCCCGAAGTTGTTCGACAATTAGAAATGATGAATAAGAATTTTCTAGAGATGATGAGACAAATACAATCGGTCAAATCTGTGAATCCAAAATGTGAGACTTGTGGTGGTCCCCATTCTTTTACTGAATGCCCAACCGTCGATGGCTACACACAAGAGGCCGCTTATGCTACTACGGGTAACTACAATTCGGGGGTTATTCCTACCAACCATAAGGTGGCCGTAATTTGCTTAGTTATCGCTCGAATAATTACCTCGGACCACCAGGTTTCAATCAACCGAATGTGCAAAATAATCAAAACCGATACAATCAAAATCAAGGGAATTTTCAAGCCCCGAATTATCAAGCTCAAGTTGGACCTTCGAATGAGTTAACGAACTACATGAAGAGTAATGAAGCTACTTTGAGAGCAATGCAAACTCAAATGACTAACATGAAGACGGAATTGCGAAATGAGTTCAAATCTATGATTGATGCAAGAACCAATAAGATAGAAAATCAAAACAATCAAATAATGAACATATTAACTAATATGCAAAATCAAAATTTTGCGGGTTCGGGGTCACTTCCTAGTAATACCGTTGCTAACCCGAGAGGAGATGTGAAAGCTATTACCACTCGAAGTGGTGTTGCTTATGATGGACCTACGATTCCACCTACTCCTTCTCCTCATCCGAAGGAAGTGGAACGTGAAACTGAGGTGACAAAGGATAAGGTGCAAAATACAAGTTTAGGAAGTACTGCACACATCCAACCTTCGGTTGTCCAAGACCCGATTCTGGAGCCCGAAGTTGCTCCGAAGCCTAAACCTAAACGTCAATACCTTATCCTTCGAGGCTTAATGACCAAAAGCTCCGTAAAAAAGCTAATAATCAAATGTTGAAATTTCTTCAAATCTTTCAATGATTACACTTCGATATTAGCTTCACGGATTGTAGAATATCTTAACACAAGTATGGATTGATTCACTTAGAGTTTTAGAGAGAGAAAGATGGTTGGATGAACACTTAGAGAGAGAAAGTAAAATGATAATATTAGCTTTGTGAAAATGTGACAAATGAACAACCAACACCCTCTCCATGTGTGGAGAGGGTTTATATATGCCTTACTTGGCCGGCCATGGACCCTAAGTGGGCTTGTCCATGGGCCTTTGGCCCGGTTAGCTTTCTAACTTAACTTAACAACTTACTACGAGCTATGACTAATTATATTGGTAGTGACCGACACTTTTTCGTATTTCTAACAATCTCCCCCTAAGGGAGGTCACTCCAATTTACAAAAATTTAAACTTAGCATACTATGCTTTCACTTCGGTCTTGAGCTCGTAGTCTTTAACTTCAATCATTAACTTGTGATTTGATGTAGTGATCATTGACTTTGGATTTGAGCTAGTTCTTTTGTCTTGACATGAATGTGATCTTTGAGCTTCTTGAAATCATCAACCAAGCATAATCTCGTTTCGCCATCTTGTAAACTTTGCCATCTCGTGAACTTGTGACTTCTGGACCGACATGCTCATACCTTTCTTGATTTGATAATCTTGAAAAGCTTTAATAATGCATCTTTCTTGAATTTCTTTAACTTTAACACTTTGTCGCTTCAAGAAGGACGTATGGTATCAGAGTAGCGGAAGTCTTGAAACATGTACTTGAGCTTTCATGATGTCTTTATATTTGTCGGTTGGGTATGAGCATGTGGCTATGAATCTTGTGAGTCAGCTGGAATCAGGTACCTCCATCACCATCTTTAAATATTCCTGAAATAAAACAGTTAGCAATAAAGCAGGGGGACGAATATGGCTTTGTCATTCGCCCATGTTTGGTTGGAGTAACCTTCGAATCCGTGAGGATCGACCTGTGATCAGGTAGATTCAATTTAAGAAGAATCTCCTTGACAGGATTTCCAGCTGAAGTATCGAATCTTTCTAACACATATGTATCAGATTCATCAAACTCAGCATGTTCTCATTATCGGAACGTCTCAAAGTAGACAGCACGATAAGAGTGAACCAGTGAGTTACTATCTCACCGATTGAATAGAAAAAAAATCAATTTGAAAAGTCAATCGACGTGTCACTTGCTAAAGTGGTTCTGTGACACATCGAAAGTGTTAATCATTTTAAAAATTCATCAATCGTCGATCCATAACCTGAAACAAGTTTGATTCATATAGAATCGCACCGTTGAATGCAGTTCCAGTTTCCGTAAGTTTGATTCATAAGAATCGCACAAGTCCCTTAGTTCTACCATGCGCTTGTATGATGTTGGCTCAAGCAGATTTCCATCTTCATTGAGAATACTTAGTATCACACGAAATGTTTAGAAAAAATTTAAGGATAATGCTTAGGACTCTTATTTTCTCGTATATTCACATTGTTGAGATATAAACATAAATTTGACATGTGTCCCAATGAGAGTTATGGATGATCTCTTTTGCTCTAGACTCAATATACACTTTGATTTTATTGATCGAGCTGGCCAGCAGACTGCCACCGTTTTCATATCTAACTATCTCGAGTGAGAAAAGTTGATAGAAATGCGTGTAATCCCATGAGAAAATGAGAACAAGAGTCTTGTTGAGAGACCTTGAGTGGCTAGGGAGTGTTGTTTAATTGCATCACTGGGTCTATGATGTCAGTCTTCAATGTCAGGAATCATCTTTGTGAATCTTGACATCAGATGAATTGAACCCGTTTTTTTCTGCTAAGTGTAAGGAGGCTTCTTTCTTTCACCCTTTAATCTTTAACTTTTCTTTTTAAATTCTTCAACCCCTTCCAGCGCTTACCAAGATTCATAACTATACCTTGTTGAGTTTGTTCCAGTTACTAGCTCCATCTCAGTCAGCACTTTTCCCGATTCTCACTTTTTCTCCTTTTGTATCATACCTAAGGACTTCTACACTATCTAGTAGATATCCCTGGGTAGATCCCTCCGGTTCTGGCTGGAATCATGGATTATGAATACCTATACCTAAGCACCTTATAACCTTACATAAATTTAAGTACATGGTCAAGTCTTTTCGGGTATTCCATCACAATCGAAAGCCAAAAATCATTGAAAAGTTTTCAATCCAAAGTGTTTTGATATAAATATCAAAAGATTAACACTTTGAGAGTTTTTTCATCATCACTAAAAGCTCCCCCTAACACTTGCATTCATAATCGTAGTACGATGCTGAAGGTGGAGTGCAGTGATCCCTTTTTATCTGATCAGACATTTCAACACAAATTAGATTCAGTTTAATCACAATTTTCTCCCCTTATCCCAAAATGTTAATCCCTAATATTATTGATTAATCCCCAATTTTTTTTTGATTAAACGTTCAGGGAACAAAATGTTACACAATCTCTAACAGAACATTTTAATAGCTCCCCCTTAATATTTGAGGGTAAAATAAGATAGTGTTATGATGTACAATACTTTAAAAAAAAATTGAATTTACTAAGAAATTCTTGAAAATTTTGTACTCGAGCACTCCTTATTTTCACCATAAGTCTACACTACATATATACAAATTCACAAATTTATATTATTTACGAGGTTTGACCTGAGTGATGAGAACATCATATGAAAGGAATCATAAAAGGTTTCTTTTTAAGCAGCCAAAGTCTCCTCCGTAAGTCTTCACCAACAAAACATTTCTAGACTAAGCATAAACCATCTATCTCTGAGTTTCTTATCAATGGCATTTATCATCACCCGAGCTCTCTACTTGTCTTGTTTGCTCTATTTTCTCTTTGCAAAGTACTCCATCTAAAAATAAAAAAGAAGGAGAATCCCAGTAGCAATATCATTAAGAGCGGTGCGAACATGGTATAGTGTGCCGTCACTGAACTTGTGAAGTTCATCAGTGCGCATCAAATGATTTATATCCATGTCATCTTGATAGATAATGCCTTGGATATTACGGTAAGTAGTGTAGGGAGTCATTTTTCTGAGATCTGAATGGTATGAGTCTGGTCTTGAGAGATTTATCTTCTTCTGGTAGCTTTCAACTGCCAGTGTTAGAACATCCACAAGTTTTCTATGAATGTAATATGCGTCTCGTGGACAATCCATAGCCTATTTAGGCAAATCGTTCATCCAAATTTGCGGTTTGGTCATCTTACTTGAACAAGAAGAATAACATATCTTCAATGTCTTGGCACGAAGTCTTTTGAAGTCCCTTCTACAAAACCAAAGAACTTCATGATCTTGATACAGGTAAAAGCAAGGATCAGGTTTCTTGAGTAAGACATCTTTGAATTTTCATTTGGTAGCATATCCTATAATCCTCTGATGTTTTTGGTCCCCAGTGATATGTTCCCTACTAGGAATGCTTTGTCATTTAAATTTTTTGTGTACGTAGACAACTTGTAGTCGAACTCCATTACTTCTAGGAACTTTGTCTTAATCACATTTAAACATGCCGAAATCAGCATCCTTTTCTTGGTCATGGGGTTTGTATATTTTTTTACTTAAGCTCCTCTGTTTTAGATATTCGAGATCATTATTTAATGAATGATCAAAGGGATAACTTGACAACCTCGTGCATTCTGAATTAAAGGAAGGGGCTTGCTGAGATCATGAGGATACGGTCTTCCTTCAGGATTATGCCAATCTAACTGATCATTGGTAGCTTTGAATACTTCTTCCAATTGTATTCTACATTCCTACTTACACTCTTGCACTGCCCTTTCCATGAGATCAATATGTTGACCCGGTCAACACATCTTGAGTTAGATTGTTTAATTTTGAAGTCGGTTCAGGATAAAGGCAGGAGAAATCGATGAGAGTAAGCCAAGAAACTCATTAACGCGGATTGAGTGTGTCTAAACTTGATCCATACTGAGTCATCCATGATATGAGGAGGGTCGGCCTTCAATATTCTTTGTTTTTATTTCCATTCACGATCAGGAGTTTGAGAGCCTAATGGATTCCACAGTCATTCATCAACAACTATTATCTCCCTCACATTCGATACAATCATCAATTTCCTGTGTTAAAACTTTTGCTGCAAATGGTTCTTCCAAATCATCAACCCTTGGACCATGCTCCTCTGCTTGAGCAGACTTGCCTGATGATTTTGGTTGAGATCTGGATGCACCTTTGGAAGAACTTGTAGACTTGGACTCCTTTTGAGTTGCTTCTTTTGATGACTCTTCCTTGCCTGATCTCCTTCGCTTCGTCCCTTGTTTGATCCAGCGGAGGGTTCTTCATCTTTGTCTTGATCATCACGTCCTCTCTTTAGGGTCACCACATCACCATATGAGGCAAAGAGGTCCTTGTCTGAGTTATACGATTCAATCAATGTATTGTAGAGATTCTTTTGAATGTCTGATATGTTCATTGATTTATTTTCTTGGAATTTGTGATGATAATCCTCTTTAACTCAAATTCTGAGAGAGCATGCCCTGCTGCAGCATAGAATGTAATGATGTTTGATTGGATGACAAGCCCAACACTTCAGCTCCTAGAGATTCTGTGACATACTTCTCAACCTTTGGCATGATCTTGGATACTTGAGCTTTAACCTGATCCTTAATTATGGCCTTAATGTTTGAGTCTATCTGTTTAAGAAATTCGTCATTCTCGGCTTGAGCGGTCTTCCTCTGAGCTTGCTGGATTTTAGCTGAATAGCCACATTCACTGCATCTTTCATCTGAGACGCAAGGTTAGTTTTATCAACAATGCAGGAAATAGTTATAAAGCTTCTCAAAATTGATTGGTTAGTTGACTCAGATAGTTCAGTCTCTAATGAGGATACCCTTCGTTCAAAACCAAATAGAGATGCGAAGTTGGGGATTTCTGGCAAAGTTGTTGTTGGAATAGTTGTTGTTGTTGTGGAATCATATGTTTGTTGTTGAGATTGAATGATTGGAATGGGTGGTTGAGGAATTGTAGTGTCAGAAGAAGGTGTCTCAGTAGTGGCGGAAACTGATACATTGACAGGAATAATCTCTGATTGAAACTTTGGATAAAAATCAGAGTCGAAACCTATATCCAGGAGAGTATTAATAAATTTAGACACCCAATCTGATGAAACAGGCGGACTTTGTTGTTGCACTAGTGGAGTTCAGTAGTCAAAGTCCACGTAACCTCTCTGTGTGTCTTGATTATTTGAGCATCGTGTCATTTCCGCGTCCTTTTCTAACCAGGTTGAGATATTAAGTTCCTTCGTACAGTTCCTCATCTCCTCATCTTCTTGTTCTCCTCCCATAACATCATCATCCTCTTGATTTTCTTCTTCTTCTGTCAGTTCATAATCAGGTGGTGTTGAAACCTTCTGATCAGAAGACACTTCATCATCATCATTTGCTTTTTTGTCTTCTTTTTCTTCTTCCCAATCATTTGCTTTGTATGTTGACAAGTTTGGGTGAACGAAATCATCTTTGTCATCATCTGATTCAGGTTCTCCACTGACATTCTCTTGATCATCATCTTCATCATCATTGTCATTTTCACTGTCATGCTCATCATTGTCTTCATCATCCTCTCCTTGACTGTATGTCCAAGATTCTTCTTCACTCTCTGATCTGTATTTGGGTACATTAGGAACCTCTGGTTTGTCACCAGCTCCTTCCATTTATACACCGTTACGGTGTGTTTGTTTGCTCATCAGGAACCTTTGACTGTATGTTAACTCCGTCACCTGAGCCACTTGCGTGAGAGCTGTGGAATTCTTTCTTGCTTCTCTTGGTTGCCAACTTCATTTGGTCAGCTTCAGATAATGCAACCTCAGATAGCACTGTTAAACCTTTTGACTTTGTTGCAGATTGCTTTATCTTGGCAGCTTTATCTCCCTTAGCCAAAGTCTTGATTCTTTTTCCTTTAGAAGCTTGAGTAGTCTTTGTCGTGGGAGATGATTCAGAATCAGCTTTCTTTTTTGTAGATTTTGGTTTTGGAGTCTTTTCACCAGTAGCATAAGCACGGTAAGTCATGTAGGCTTCAGATTCCAACATGGCTTAGTTGGTCAAGTGCTGAGGGAGAATAGCACCGTATACTTGAGTGTCCTGATGTTTATAAATGAATCTTACTGTGGTGAACATAAAGTCATCCCTGGCATAGTGCCAAAACATCTTGTTTCTCCTTGGTATTGTTTGATCCTTTGTCATGAAGTAGTCGACAATGACTTTGTTCTTCTTAGAATTCTTGTTCTCCACTTGATACACCAAATCTTCCCATAGCAAGTAGACATAATCAACAGTCTTGTTATGATACATTCCCCAAAGAATTTGAGCACGTGATAAACGAAGACTTTCTAGAGCAGTAGTTTTTCCACATAGACACTTATTGATTATGGCAGCAAACGATCTCCATGGTTGATGCATGTGATTGGGACGTGACTGTCGGATAAAAAATTAATCTCACCAGTGTGTCCACGGTCTTCTAAAAAAAGATATATTAAATGTTCAAGTGAAGGTTTTTCTTCAAATTCCTGGCCTTGGAGTTTAGGGCAAATCTTGAGCATATTTAATGAGTTGTCAACGTTAACAGTATGACTTTTGCCATTCAGCTGAAACAAGTGGAAGAATGATATCTGGAGAGAGTGACGTACGGCGCTCAGAAATCTTGCATGTATATTTCTGGTACATCAGCAGTGATCTCAAATGCGTTGTAGAATGGAGTGAGTTTGAGAGCATCTAATGCCACTTGAAGAGTAGGTTCCTTGGATTTGAGATTAGAGCTTAGTCAGAGATTGCTTTTCCCTATCTTAAAAGACGGTTTTCAGGTGTGACTAATTCATCATCCATCGCCTTTTGTTGAGCTCTTGTGGTGTCCATGATTCTGCTAAGATAGGATCAATATAGTTTATGTACAATCAAATTATACAATATACTATAGAGACCAATTGAGTGAGTACGTAAAGTTGATCCATGATGTGAACGTTTCTTAGGAATTAGGAACTTTAAGCCATTTTGCCATCTTAATTAAGATCTTTTTTTATTTAGAAGACAGCTTAAGACAACTTAACTTGTTTAAGTGGCTAATTAAACCAAGTTTAATTTACTCCTGTATTAAGTTTTTCCTAAAATTGCCATTTAATAGGCAAATTTGATCTTAAGTGTTTTGGGTCTTTTGAAACATAGACTGATTTCTAAGGAAAAACTATTGTTCCTGTTCTAGATTTAGCTATTGTTTGGTTCCTTAAAGTTCCAGTTGTTCGTTTCCTTAAGATTCAAGTTGTTCGGATCCTTAAGATACAAGTTTGTTACCGGATTCCTTAAACACAAGAGGTTGTTCGGTTCCTATTAACAAATGAGTTTTGTTCAGTTCCAATTAGCAATTGAGTTGTTCGGTTCCTATTACCTACAGTTGTTCGGTTCCTGCTAACAACTAAGTTGAGTTGTTCTAATTAGCAATTTTTTTTAAGTTGTTCGGTTCCTAATAACTACAGTTGTTCGGTTCCTGCTAACAGCTAAGTTGTTCGGTTCCTAATAGCTATAGTTTTTTGGTTCCTTAATGTACTCAGTTGTTTGGTTTCTGAGTACAACAAGTTGTTCAGTTCATGAGAAACAATCACAAACACAATGTTTTTAAGCATTTACACTTGTTTGTACAACATTTTTAGTTAAGAGAACAATAGTTAGGAACATGATAACAACATGAATCAACAAAGTCATCAAACGCATACACAAAACGAGCACTTTAAAGCATAAGAGCACATATATTCAACAAGCTTCAATTAATAGTGTTATAAGAACACTTAAACACATTCAAGAAAGTTGTATTAAACTCCCTAATTCAAAACCCACAAACTTTTTACAATATTTCACATAAACCCTAATTTTCGCACCTAAGATTAATCATAACCTAAGAGAATGATAACTTTAATCAAAACTGTTTAACACGAGTGCTAGGCACACCTAAAGCTACAAAACCCCTCAACCAATTTGGTGTTTTAACCATTTTGATTTTTCAAGAACCCTAATTTGAAAATTAGGGAATTCGAGATCAATATAGGATGAAAAACCAATTTCTTTGAGATGTGTGTAGTTTAGGTGATAGAGAACACTTTTCTTATTATACCTTAGAGATGAAAGTGGCTGGAAATGAAGATTGAAGGTGAGGCGATTCGAATGAGGGTTTGAGAGAGTGGGAAAAATTTCTTAAGTGTGTGTGTGTGAAAAGAGACGGGGGTGGGTGATGTTATAAAACAAATATGGTTTTTGACACATTCACCCCCTGTGGATTCCTATTCCTTTTATTTTTTACCATTAAGTTTTATAGCAAATAAAGTTTAACAATGTGGCAAAACATAGTCCCTAATGTTTTTAACTAACATACCTAAAAAACTTGTATTTGCACATTTACTCCCTAAAGGAATGAACACATAACATATAAGGCACACATAAGCTAAACTTAATTAACTTTCCTTAAAGAATGATATTCCGTTATTGTTTAAAAATCTTTTTCCCTTTAAGCACATTTTTATTATGAAGAAATTTGACATTTTCTCCCCCTCAAACATTGACCCTAGTATCTATTTAAAGAGTTTGTAAGTCGTTGTTTGAGTGTCAAATTCCTCTAAAAAAGCATGTGTGATGAAGCAATGTTTTTTATTTTTGGAAAAAATCAAACACCTGAAATGAAGATTTCTCTATTTTAAACACATAAGCGCACTGACCGTACACTTATGAAATATCTGAAGCGCATGTTGTGTTGCAAAGTAAACACAAGTCCTTTGCATGGTCATAAAGGTAGACCATGCCTGAGAATAAAATTCCTGTTTATAGGTCAGGTTTCCTTTTTAACGGAATAACTTGCCTTTAGATGATGACCAGTTGCTATCGAAATAATAGCAAGCCATTTTTGCATGTTATTTTTTTTTTTTTAAAAACATTAGGAATTCTGCTTCGGAACTTCATTTACAACCTTGTATCATAATTGAATGACATTTCCTAAGCCCGTAAATGTTATCGACTTTCAGAAGACGTGCCATTATTACCTCTTTTTATATTTTTCTCATTTTTTAATTTTTTTCTTGGTTTTAAATATTTTATATTTTTGTATTTTGATTTATAAAAGTTTTCTAAAAAAATAAAAAATCTTTTTGGATTTTATGGTTTTTCTTAAATATATACCATTGATACAGGAATTTGAATAGGTTCACCACTATTCTCACTCATCTGCCAATTGTTTTAGAGTGTCCGGTGTAAAACTTCGCATTCCCAGCTTGTTGATAAGAAATTCAATTCTTTCTCTGCATAGGGCTTTAGTGAAGATGTCCGCTAGTTGATACTCCGTGTTGACAAAGTAAAGCTCTACTACTCCATTCTCAACTTGCTCTTTTATGAAGTGGAATCTGATGTCTATATGCTTTGATCGAGAATGTTGAACATTGTTGCAGCATAAGGCAATAGCGCTTTTGTTATCACAGTACATTGGAATTTTATTGAATCCAAGGCCATAGTCGGTAAGCTGTGATCTCATCCAAAGGATTTGAGCACAACAGCCAGACATAGCAATATATTCAGCTTCCGTACTAGATATCGCAACGCTTTTCTGCCTTTTTGATGACCAGCTAACAAGTCTGTCTCCTAATAATTGCATACTTCCAGATGTACTTCGTCTAGTATCTTGGCAACCCGCGTGATCAGCGTCTACATAAGCTGTTAGAGCAATAGAAGAATCCTTTGGATACCAGAGTCCCCCGATTTACAGTTCCCTACTTAGGTCTTTTAAAAGATGTCTTTTTACAGCTGGAGTGCTTTTCGGTGCAAACATTGCATACACAAATGTTAGTCTGGACTAACTGCTGTAAATACATAATCGATCCAATCATTCTACGATAGTATGTAGGATCTACGGCTTTCCCTTGTGTATCTTCATCCAGTTTGGATTTCTCCACCATGGGAGTATCCACGGGGCTCACTAATATTCCAAACCATATTTTTCAAAGATTTTAGAGCAATTTTAGACTGGTTTTAGTAAAACCTAAAAATCTCAACAAGTGTAAAATTACCAAAATACCCCTAATGCAAGAAAATTTCATAAAAGCATGAATAAATTTCATTTAATTCTAGAAATTATAAAAATACAACATATGACAATTATGAAATTTATGTAAGATTAAAATACCTTATATTTTGTAAGAAAAATAATTAATACTTATGTACATGGTTATTTTGTCGCAATTATAAATCTTAATGTATGTAATAACTTTACAAATTAAATCAAATTAATTTGGATAATAACAAAATAATTATGCAAGTTTAAAATCTGATTTAATCTCATTTGAAAAGCCCATAAACTCGGCATAATATCCCCTCGTATAATCTTTTATCATTTTATTTTATTAAAACCTTAAAACAAAATACACCGAAAACCCTAAAATACAAAGAGGTGGCATAAGAATTTTCCAAGGGCAAGCAAGAATTTTCTAAGGTGTTTTGGAGATCAAGGATCGTGGGAAAAATATTGGAAAGATTGTAGAGTGCTTGGTTCAATCGGGGTAATTATTTTGGTTCGAATAACACAACCGAATAGCATAAATTCATAAAATCACCAAGAATCATCAAAGGTATTTTTGTATCTCATTTTTCATCATATTAATTCGTTCTATGGGCTTACAAAAATTATCATGCATGTTATTTGGTCGAAAATAATTAAAACATGTCGAAAGCCCTAATTTTTAGCCTAATTATTAAATCCGGCATAACAATATATTTTTACAATTGATTTTATATTTTTCTAAGGTTTTTTATATCATATATGACTCAGATAAATTGTTGGAAAAATTTAGGAAGGATTCGAATAATTATTGTGGGATTGTCTTGGTTTGCTGATTTTCGAATAAAAGGAAAAAGGAAAGAAAAATGATAAAATAAATTAGGGTTTAGTGGTTTTGCTATTAACCAGGTTCATTAATGCTAATGAGTGGGAAAATAATTATGTTTGTGATTGGGGAAAAATTAAATTTAGGGTTTTCGTGGATTTAATTACATAGCCGATTTGAATTAAAATATAAGGACTTGAATAAATTTATGAAACTATTAGTCTATTTTAAACATGTTATCATACTTATTATTATCTGTATAAAATAAGTTGGGGGTATAAAATGTCATAATGATATTATTTTGGATAAAAATGGTTAATTACATAAATAAGGTAATTAGAAATTAATTAATTAAAATAGAGGGGACTGAAATGTAAATATCTGAAAAGTATAAGGTTTGGTTAGTAATTAATGTATAAAAAGCATTATTTTGTCATAAATTGAATCTATAAGGGCTTGTTTTGTAATTATGGATAAATTAAAGATAAGTTTAAATAATTAAATAACAAAAAGGGATAAATCTGTAAATTGGTATAAATTAAGGGTTTTGACTTGTAAATACATAAAATGGAAGGTATAATCTGATAAAATGTGAAACTTTGATATTTTACACTTTTAACCTTGAAAATTGTTGATTTTGGTATATTAAACCCTAAAATATAAGATAGTATGTCATATAACCTAAACTTGTAAAGTTTGTCATGTTAAGTCCCTAAGCTATTCAAAATACTTATAGAATCTCAATTGTGAATATTACTATTTTGGAAACTACCAAAAATGAAAGTTACTAAAAAGTGAAAGTTACAAAAAATGGAAAGTTACAAACAATGGAAGTTTCAAAAATAGAAAGTATAACTTAAATGAATTGTTTGTAATTCGAATTCATCATTTTCATTAGGTTCGGTCAAGAGGGAGTGGATTTTGAATATTCCTGTGGTTTTTTCTTGAGTATTGCTTTGCTTCGGATAAGGTACAGATATTCTGACTTATCGTTAAGGTTTCTTCATGACATATTCCTCTCTATCTTTGATTACTTCTGGGATTTGCTACATTTGCTCTGCGCCCTTTTATTCTTGGGTTTCTCTCTTATATGATTCAGTTATTATGTCCTATTTGAACCTGCATCTACCTTTGATATTTGAACCTTTGGCATTGAACCTTTGCTATGATCCCTTTGAAATGAACTTTGATATGACTTTGCTTTGAACCCTTCAGTTTGAGACCCGAGCCACTATTTGTTTCCTAGCCATGAAGGTAACATGGCCGTGTCATTGATGCACCTTTGGCATGACTCATGTGTGGGTGAGTGATTTCTCACACCGTCCCCCATTTGATATTATATGCGCATTATGAAGATTATTATTTGTTTTAAGGCGTATTTTGCAATCCTAGATTTGTTATGTATTCGATAGGCTTATGAATTATGATACAAGTAATTTGGTGACTGATAGTTGTGCATTCCACGTCTTTACAATTTGGAGCTCGCGAACTCATGGATTTACTATAAGATGATTTTGTTTGGGCTTGGTAATTGGACTTGATTTGATTTTCTGATTCATCTTACCTTACACTATGAATTGACTTCTGATTTGTCTTACCTTACATTTGTATTCCTTTGATCATGTCTTGTGATATCCTTTGCACCTTATATCGTATCCTTTGATTTTCCGTTATCTTTTGCGTTCGATTATATATATCTGTTCACTAGGCTTTGTAAGCTCAGCCGCACTTTTCTCTTACCTGCTGCAGTTCTAAGCTAGGAGCTGGGGTTGCTTTCGGGATATGAGTGCTGAGTGTGGACTTACCCTAGAGATCTTAGTTTTGATATATGATTTGTTACTTTTTGAGACCTTCGTTATTTCGGTTATTTCGTTTGGATATGTCTGTCCTTTAAGACTTATGTACCTTAAGTCATGTTGACTTATTTTCCTTTGGTTATTTATTTAAGACTTCCGCTGTTTATGCTTGTGTTATGATTATGTATGCCTTTGATGTCACACCATATTTGTAATACTTCTACCCTTTAGGGTCGGGGCGTTACAATTTATGGTATCAGAGCTGCCAGGTTAATCATGACGAGGTCTTATGACCTTAGAGCTTAGGCTATGACCTGTGAGGATTGGGTAGACATTAGGTTCCTTCTGCGTAACTCTCTTCCGTAACCTATCTTGTTTTTGTTTGCTAATCGTTTTCTCGATCGTTCAGATGGTGACTACCCGTAGAAACTCGGATGACGATGTTCCTAACTTCGAGGCCATGAATATGTTAACTGCCCTATACGTTTTGATGATCGTATTCGTCCTGCGAATTTACTTCCTATCCATATGCTCGACTTTGATGTGATTCTTGGCATGGATTGGTTGGCTTCTCATCGAGCTACCATTGACTGCTATGCTAGGACTGTGATCTTTGGTAACGTTCGCCAACCTGAATTTGTTTATCATGGTTCCTCACCGCTTAAGTCCGTTAAGCTCATCTCTGCTATGAAGGCACGTACCTTGATTTCTCATGGGTGCCAAGGTTTTCTGGCTTCTGTTATGGACACATCTTTGGAGAGTCCTAATATTGAAAATCTTTTTTGTTCGTGAATTCGCTGATGTTTTTCCCGATGAACTTCCTGGACTTCCTCTGGCTAGAGAGATTGAATTTGGCATTGAGTTAATTCCCGGTGCTGAACCTATCTCAAAGGCTCCGTATCGTATGGCACCTGTTGAATTGAAAGAGTTAAAGGAGCAGTTACAAGAGATGTTGGAGAATGGCTTTATTAGACCCAGTGTTTCGCCGTGGGGTGCACCGGTCTTATTTGTTAAGAAGAAGGATGGGAGCATGCGCTTGTGTATGATAACCGTGAACTCAACTGATTACGATTCGTAACCGCCATCCTCTTCCCGAATCGACGATTTTTTGACCAACTGCAAGGGGCCAAATATTTTCTAAGATTGATCTACGATCTGTTATCACCAGCTTCGTGTGAGAGAGCAGGATAAATCAAGACAGCTTTTTCGTACCGCGTTATGCAACTACGATTCTTGGTTATGCTCCTTCGTTCTGACAAATTGATCCTGCCAGGGTTTATGGATTTGATGAACCGTATTTTCCACGAGTACCTTGATAAGTTCGTTATTGTTTTCATCGACGACATCCTCGTTTACTCCAATTCTGAAGAAGAACATAGCGACATCTACGATTGTGATTGAGGAATCTTAGACAGAAGAAGTTATATGCAAGTTGTTCGAAGTGCGGAGTACTGGTTACAGCAGTCGCTTCTTGGTCATATTGTAATCTGCAGACGCATCAATATGGGATCCAACAAAGGTTGAAGCTATCACCAAATGCCGAGCCATACTACGAGACGGAAGTGAGAAGTTTTCTGGGCTGTGCTATTACCGATGTTTTGTTGAGAGTTCTCCGATTAGCTTTACCTCTTACACACTGATGAGAAAGGGTGAGAATTGTGTGGCGGATGAAGCGTCAGGAGAGTTTTTTAGGAATTGAAACGGAGATTGTGGTGTCTGCTCCATATTGATCTTCGCATCAAGTTCTGGTGGTTTTCAGATATATAGTGATGCATCGAAGAAGGTTTGGGTTGTGTTGTTTGATGCAACATGGGAAGAGTATCGCCTAAGCTTCAATGGCAGCTGAAGCCTTAGAAGAAAAATATCCAACCCATGATCTTAAGTAGCCGCCGTGGTTTTTTGTATTGAAAATCTGGAGACACTATCTGTATGGTGAAGCTTGTGATATATTATTACAATCATAAGAGTCACAAATATTTTTACTCAGGCGTAGAACTTAACAGATACAGAGAAGATGGTTGGAACTTTTGAAAGATTACGACACTAACATTCAGTACCATCCAGGTAAAGCTAATGTGGTTGCCGACGCACTTAGTCGAAAATCTGGGATGATAAGCTATGTTTTAGATTCCATAAATCCTTCATGAATATGAGGGGGGCGTTTGGATGTTGAGCTATGTGTACGAGGTTCTGGTGGCTATTGGGCGAGTATGAGGATAGAGTCTAACCTCATGCTACAGATCAAAGAAGCTCAAAGGGACGACGGTGAGTTGTGGGCTATTGTGCAGAATGTTGAAGACGGTAAGCATACTGAGTTCAGTGCTGATGGATGACAAGTGTTGTGTGGTTTGAAGATAGACTATGGTTCCTAATGATCAGGCACTTCGCGAGAAGGTTATGACGGAAGCTCATAGTTCTCCATTTACTATTCATCCAGGTTCAACCAAAATGTACAGAGATTTGAAACAGTACTTTTGGTGGAACGGCATGAAGCAAGATGTGGCTACGTTTGTATCCAAATGTATGACTTGTCAGGGGCATGTCAAAATTGAACATCAGAGGGCTAGTGGTTTGTTACAGCCGTTGAGATTCTATGTGGAAATGATGAATTTCCATGGATTTCGTATACTGGTTTGCCTACTACTCAGAAAAACAGTGATGCGATTTGGGTGGCTTGGTTTGTGGCTAACCAAGTCTGCTCATTTCTTACCCATTCGAAAGAACTATGGTATTAGTAAGTTGGCGGAGATTTTTCGACAGGAAATCGTTAGACTGCATGGTACTCCGACTTCTATTGTGTCCGACAGAGATCCGAAGGTTATTATGTCACGTTTTTGAAAAGGATAACAGAAAGCTTGGGTAACACGTCTTAAGTTCAGTAAACAGCATTTCATCCTCAACGAGTGATGGTCAGTCAGAGAGGACCATTTCAAACTTTGGAAGATATGTTAGGGCATGTGCTTATGGAATGGACTGGTAGTTTGGATGATATTTGTGCTTGGTGGAGTTTTTCCTACAAAAAAGTTGGCATGCAAGCATCAAGGCAGCACCTTTCGAGCTTTTGTATGGTAAAGAATGTCGAGCACCATTTGCTGGGATGAAGTACGTGAACGTTTGATTGAAGGTTCGGAGCTCATCGAGATTACTAATGAGAAGGTGGCTGTTGCTAAGGAGAAATTGAAAGAGGCTAGATCGCGACAGAAGAGTTATGCTGATAAGCCATGACGTGACTTAGCGTTATTCAAAGTTGGAGAATCGTGTATTTCATAAGGTTCGCCATTCAGATGAGTTAAACGTTTTGGGATGCAAGGGCAAGCTCAGACCTCGATTCATTGGTCCGTTTTGAGATTATGGAACGTATTAGAGTAAGGTATCGTATCTGTCTTGCGCTTCCTCCGCAGTTATCGCACGTTCACGATGTCTTTCATGTATCTCTTTTGAGGGGATACCATTATCATCCATTGCATGTCGCATCTTATCCTTTTGATAAGATTCAGCCTGATATGTCTTTGTCCGAGGAACCTGAATCCATTTTGGATCGGCAAGAGAGAGTCATGAGAAACAAAGTTATTCCTTTTGTAAAGATTCTTTAGAAGAATCACCCAGAGCGTGAGGCTACCTGGGAGACCGAAGAGTCTATGCGAGCTAGTTATCCTCATTTCTTTGTCTAGTTTGGTATGTTTTTTGTTTTGTTCTCATTTCGTTTTTATTCCGGTTCATTTCAATTTTCTTGGACGAAATTTTTTTTAGAGGGGAAGAAGTTGTAAAACCTAAAAATCTCAACAAGTGTAAAATTACCAAAATACCCCTAATGAAGAAAAGTACATAAAAGCATGAATAAAATTCATTTTAATTCTAGAAATTATGAAAATACAACTTATGCAATTATGAAATTTATATAAGATTAAATACCTTATATTTTGTAAGAAAAATAATTAATACTTATGTATATGTATTTTGCCGAAATTATTAATATGTATTTATTATAACTTTACAATTACAATCAATTAATTTGGATAATAACAAAAATATTTGGCAAGTTTAGAATTCTGATTTAATCTCTTTTGAAAGCCATAACTCGGCAATAATTGATCCCCTAGTATATTTTATGTATTATTATTATTAAAACCTTAAAAACAATAATACCGAAAACCCTAAAAAACTAAAAGTGGCGGCATAAGAATTTTACAAGGGCAAGCACGAATTTTATAAGGTGTTTTGAAGGTCAAGGATTGTGGGAAAAATATTGGAAAGATTGTAGAGTGCTTGGTTCAATCGGGGTAATTATTTTGGTTCGAATAACACAACCGAATAGCATAAATTCATAAAATCACCAAGAATCATCAAAGGTATTTTTGTATCTCATTTTTCATCATATTAATTCGTTCTATGCTTAAGAAAAATTATCATGCATGTTATTTTGGTCGAAATAATTAAATCATGTTCGAAACCCTAATTTTTAGCTAATTATGAAATCGGCATAAAAATTATTTGTACAATTGATTTTATATTTTTATAAGGTTTTTTATATCATATATGACTCAGATAAATTGTTGGAAAAATTTAGGAAGGATTCAAATAATTATTGGGGATTTTTCTTGGTTTGCCGATTTTCGAATAGAAAGAAAAAGGGAAGAAAATTGTTTAAATGAATTAGGGTTAGGGTTTTGCTATTTTTTCCAGGTGCAATTAATGCTAATTATTGGGAAATAATTGTGTTGGTGATTGGGAAAAATTAAATTAGGGTTTTGTTGATTTAATTACTTAGCCGATTTGGAATTAAAAGTATAAGGACTTGATTGTAATTCTGAAACTATGAGGTCTATTTTAAACATGTTATTATACCTTTATTATATCAGTATAAAATAAGTTGGGGGGTAAAAAATGTCATATGATATTATTTTTGGATTAAAATGGGTTAATTACATAAATAGGGGGGATTAATTAAAATTAATTAATTTAAATAGAGGGACTGAAATTGTAAATTCTGAAAAGTATAAGGTTTGGTTAGTATTTAATGTATAAAGTATGATTTTGTCATATTTGAATCTATAAGGGCTTGTTTTGTAATTATGAATAATTAAAGATTAAAGTTTAAAAAATTAGATATAACAAAAAGGCCCTAAATATGTAAATTGTAAAAGTTAAGGGTTAACTTGTAATACAGAAAATGGAAGGTATAATCTGAATAAAATGTGAAACTTTGATATTTACACTTTTAACCTTGAAAATTGTTGATTTTGTATATTAAACCCTAAAATATGGAAAGTTGTCATATTTAACCCTAAACTTGTAAAGTTGTCATGTTAAGTCCCTAAGCTATTCAAAATACTTAATAGAATCTCAATTGATGAATATTACTAATTTTGGAAACTTACTAAAAATGGAAAGTTACTAAAAATGGAAAGTTACTAAAAATGGAAAGTTACTAAAAATGGAAAGTTTCTAAAAATAGAAAGTATAACTTAAATGAATGGTTTGTAATTCGAATTCATCATTTCTTTAGGTTCGGTCAAGAGGGAGTGATTTTGATATTCCTGTGGTGTTTTCTTTGAGTATTGCTTTGCTTCGGAATAAGGTACAGATATTCTGACCTTATCGTTAAGGATTTCTCCATGACAGTATTCCTCTCTATCTTTGATTACTTATGTGATTTGCTACATTTGCTCTAAGCCTTTTAATCTTGGTTCACCTTATATGAATCTTTTTATTATTCCTATTGAACCGCTATGCTACCTTTTGAAGTTTGAACCTTTGGCATGTAACCTTTGCTATGATCCCTTTGAAATGAATCTTTTGATATGACTTTGCTTGAACCTTCAGTTTGAGACCCGAGCCACTATATGTTTCCTAGGCCAGAAGGTAACAAGGTCGTGTCATTGATCACCTTTGGCATGACTCATGTATGGGTTGGTGATATCTCCACACCGTCCCCATTTGATAATATATGTGCAGTATGAAGATTATTATTTTGTTTAAGGGGCGTATGGATGCATCCTAGATTTGTTTTGTATTCATGGAATAATGACATTATGATATATGGATATTTGGTGATTGATGTTTGGGTACATTCCACTCTTCAAATTTTGGATAGTACATTAGAATTTTATTGAATCCAAGACCATAGTCGGTAAGCTGTGATCTCATCTAAAGGACTTGAGCACAACAGCCAGGCAAGGCTATATATTCAGCTTCTGTACTGGATATCGCAATGCTTTTTTGCCTTTTTGTTAACCAGCTAATAATTTTGTCTCCCAATAATTGCATACATCTAGATGTACTTCATCTAGTATCTTGGTAACCCGCATGATCAGCGTCTGCATATAATGTTAGATCAATAGAAGAATCCTTTAGATATCAGAGTCCCCTATTAACGGTTCCTCTTAGGTATTTAAAGATCCTTTTTACAGCATGTATGTGCTTTTTGGTAGGCTTTGCCTGATACCGTGCACACATGCATACAACAAATGTTAAGTCTGGTCTATTGGCTGTAAGATACATAAGGGTGCCTACCATTCCACGATAGTGTGTAGGGTCAAAGGCTTTCCCTTGTGTATCTTCATCCAGTTTGGATTTTTCCACCATGGGAGTATCCACGGGGTCACTAGATTCCATACCATATTTTTTCAAAGATTCTAGAGCATATTTAGACTAGTTTATAAAGATGCCTCTGGGACTTTGTGAAATCTGTAGTCCTAGAAAAAAATGATATTTTGCCCATCATCGACATCTAAAACTTTGAACACATTATTTTTTAAAATTGGTCACATAGTTTAAGTGTAGTAGACGCAAAGATTATATCATCAACATAGATTTGTACCAGGAGAATATATTTGCCTTATCTTCTGATGAACAATGTGGGATCCACGATTCCTTTAGAGAATTCCTGAGAAAGTAGAAACTTCGACAAAAGATCGTACCATGCACGAGGAGCTTGTTTCAACCCATAAAGAGCCTTCTTAAGCTTGTACACATGATTCGGATTGTCTTGATCCATAAACCCATCTGGTTGGCTGACATAAACTTCTTCGTGTGGAATGTCGTTCAAGAATATCGTCTTTACATCCATTTGGTAGACAATCATATTCATGTGAGTAGCAAATGCGAAGAATATTCGAATAGCATCAAGTCTAGCCACTGGATTAAAGGATTCCTCAAAATCAATTCCCTATTCTTGACGGTAACCACGAGAAACCAAGCGAGCCTTGTTCTTAAGAATTCCTCCCATTTCATTAAGTTTCACCTTATAAATCCATTTTAAAGTAATGACCATCACTTTATCTGGACGAGGAACGAGTTCCCAGACTTTAAGACGTTCAAATTCATTTAGCTCCTCTTGCATTGCTTCAATCCAACATGATTGAGTTAATGCGTCTTTATAAGTCTTAGGTTCAACTGATGAGAGAAAAGCATGTTAGTAACAAAATAAAGCTTATTCATGGAGTTAGAGTCTTGTGGAAACATGTCTTCCAAGTTTATCGACTATGTTGTCTAAAGGATGATCCTTAGTCCATTTGTTAACAAGTTCTGCGTTAGGAACAACAGTGTGCACAACAGTGGGAATAACGTTCGAGAAAGAAGATGCTTCAGAGTCATTTTTTAGAATTGGAATGCCAAAGAAGGGATCGTTATTCATGTGTGCAACATCTAAGTCATGATTCTCTTCTTCAACATCGATAGAAATGACAGGAGATTAAGTTTCGGGTGTTATTTGTTAGTTACTAGGTGATGGTTCATCTTTGTCAATAGTTGTTGAGGAAGGTGAACCGTTAATGCAGCGGGTATTGGAGCTACTACTTCAGCAATTGAAGCAATAACTTTAGGTGCTAGTTGATTAACACTATGTGGAGGAGTTAGTAATTCATCAAACAGTAGTTGAAACAAAATATCCCAATCAGTTCTTAAATGTGGTACAAATGGTGTTGAAGGAGGAGGGTTTTGCACGAGTCCTGAACTGATTGTTACAAGAGTCATTTCATGAAGTGCGGGTTCTAAACAGCTGTGTTAAGAAGCATCACAAAACCAGCTCATCAAAATCTACATGGATAGTATCGATGAAATCTCTGTACAATCGTTGTAAAACTCGAAATGCTTTCTTTATGGGTGCATAGCCAATGAAAATACCAATATCAGCTTTCGGTTGTAACTTACTCAAGTTCTCACTATCATTTGTCAGATAGTAGTAGTGGCACCAATACGTGAAAAAAGATAAGTCGGGGAATTGTCAGTAAAAAGCTCATATGGTGATTTGCCCGTGACGAAACGTAGTATGAACGATTTTGGGGTGAAAACTTGTGGTAGCAACTGCTTCTCCCCATAAAAATAACGGAGCTTTTGCATAAATTAACTTTGTGCGGACAGCTTCAATTAGCGTATGATTACGTCTTTCAACGAAACCATTTTGCTATGGAGAGCGAGCAATAAATGTTTCATAAGAGATGCCAACCTTCTCATAGTATTCACGCAAAGTTTGATTAACAAATTTAGTTCCATTATCTGTTATGATTCGTCGAACAGGTACTTTAAGCCGCACTTGGATCATCTTGAGAAACTTGATTATGAAATCCTGGAGCTTCAATTCTTTACGTCATCAGCACTTTACACATGAAAATCGACCGTAAATCATCGACAATGACAGGATGTACTTCTTTCCATTAACACTTGCGACACGCATTGGGCCACAAAGATCCATGTGCAAGAGATAGAGTTTTTCTTGGTTAGTGTCCTTAGATTTAGGTTTGTAGGGTTTCTTCTTGCTTTTACCCATTGCACAAGCAGCACACAGATGGTCCTTTTTAAATTTTAGCTTAGGGAGACCTTGAACAAGACCGTGTCTAGCTAAATGGTTGATTGCACCAAAGTTCAGAGTGAGACAGACGTCAGTGCCAATAGCCAGGACATAGTCTAGTGAGGCCTTTTAACAAGAGACATATAGAGAGGAACATCCATCAATCCTCCAAGAGACAAAGTATATAGATTGCTTCCTCGAGATCTAGTCAATAGATCAACACCATCTAGATTACGAATGAAGCAGGTGTGTTGACGAAAAGCAACTTCAAGGTTCGAGTTACATAATTGCCCAACGGAGAATAAGTTATGTCCAAGTCCTTCCACGTAGAAAACCCTTGAGATCGTAACATTCCCAATATGATAATCACCATATCCCAATATCTTTTCCACGTGATCATTTCCGAATTTTACAATACCCAAAAATTTATTGACGAAATTAGTAAGCTGAGAGCGATCTCCAATCATGTGCTTGGAGCAGCCAGAGTCCAAATACCAGAGAACAATTTGGACGACCTGCATTCATCAAGAGAGGAAGATGGAACATCAGAAACTGTTAGGAGTGATAAAAGTGACGATCTTATTGAGATAAAAGTCTTATAATAAATAGAGAAATAATATGGTGTAATAAGTTAAGTAATAGGCTCGTGACTTAAATAAACTCACGAGACTCGACAAATAGCTAAAAGCTAAGAAACAAGAGCTCCTTGCTCTTCCTTGTAATTGGGTATAAATACCCTATCACCACCTCATTAGTAGGGTGTGTCTTCTAATCTCATTCTTATCTTTTCTCTAATCCTCCTCCTCCCTCTTTCTCTCTCTACTTTCATCTTTCATTAATCTTTCTCACTCTAGAATAAACCACACACACAACACCTAAACACACACTTTATTGCTTATTGATCTTAAATTCAAGACCTAACAAGTGGTATCAAGAGCCAATGGGCGATTTAGTGTTTGTTTAGAGATTATTTTGGTTTGTTCGTGTGGCTTATTGTTTTTAGTATTTTTGATTACAAAAGTTTACGTTTCAAATATTCTGTGTCAAGAGTTATACTTATTCTGTGCCGAATTTAGTAGAAATAGTACTACCGAATCTATAAGTGCAAAAGGTGTTGTGGAAATTGAGAAAATTGTATTGTGTCGAAATTGTTATAGAAAAAGATAGTACAATCGAAATTAGGAATAAATATCGAATTTGTTAAATTTTGAACAAAAGAGACTCTAGCTCAGTTGGTTAAAGCATCAAGAGTGCGTGTGTCTTACAAAAGAAGGTCTTGTGTTCGATTCCGTACTCATTTCTGTTTTTTTAATCGAAATTTGTGGCCTTATTCCGAATTTGTGGCTTATTCTGAATTTGTGTCTTATACCGAGTTTGGAAAAGATAATCACAAATGTTCACTAGCTCAGTTGGCTCGTTACTTTGTGTTGAGATTGTGATTTACAAGGTCTAAGGTTCGATTCCCGCTCTCGTCAGTTTATTTTTATTTTCATCGAGTTTGAATAACTGGTCCACTCGAAATTGATATATATCGAAATTGTTAAATTTGACATTTTCTCCTCCTCAAATAATGACCTGTTTTCTATTTAAAGAGCTGTAGTCATTGTTTGAGTGGTCAAATGTCTTTGAAAATCATTTTCTGATGAAACATTGATATGATTAAGTTCCTTTTTAAATCAACACCATAAAAATAAGATTTCTCTTATTGTAAACAAATAAATGCACTAACACGTACACTTATTGTATATAGGAAGCACGGGTTGTGTTGCAAAGTAAACACAAGTCTTTGTATGAATATAAAGTAATTCATACCCGAGAAAAATTAATTTCCTGTTGAAAGGTCAAGTTTTCTTTTTGGTGAAATACTTGCCTTTAAAATAAGGACCGCGTTGCTATCAGAAATAATAGCAAACCATACATTGACATGTTTTGAAAATATTTAGAACT
Organism: Tanacetum coccineum; assembly: GCA_026074375.1. Lineage (NCBI taxonomy): Eukaryota > Viridiplantae > Streptophyta > Magnoliopsida > Asterales > Asteraceae > Tanacetum > Tanacetum coccineum. The sequence goes on along the minus strand of BQNB010021892.1, from coordinate 39,281 downwards.
TCTGCTCGAACTTTATTTACAGCCTTATGTCATTATTAAATGACATTTCTAAGGCCGTAAATGTTTGGATTTAGACTAGTAAAATACGCAAATATATACAGTGTTCGAGTATAAATTTTTAAGAATTTCTTAATAAGTTCAAAATCTTCCAGATTAATGTACTCAACACTATATATATAAATCCCTCATAAATTGTGTCGTTAAAATACATTAACTCCCCTTTAAATTGTGATCCGTCATTATCAAAAACTTTATTTTATGACTTATTTTGAAAGACCGTTTAAAATATTATTTGATGGCATTTTCTCCCCCTCATATAATGACTCGTTTTTCTATTTAAAGAGTAAGCCAGAAATATTATCGATTCTAGAAGACATGTCATGAAAAACATATTTTTGGTATTTTTTGATTTTATATTTTTCTATTTTCTTTTTATAATTTTTTTATAAGAAGTGAAAAATCTTTTTGTGTTTTTCTAATTTTCAGTATATACATAGGATACAAGAAGATTTCTCTTCTTTTGAAGATAAAGCGCACTGAAGCGTACACTTTTCTTTTCTTTAAGGAGCGGGGCCTGAAGTTTTGTCTTCAGACACCATCGTTCATGTTCATCAGATTTGAATTCTTTGAACACCTGGTTTCTGAGATATAAGTCTTTTCAGCAACAAAACTCTAAGTCTTTCCTTTTTAGGATTGAAAGATGTATTTGCACTTAAGTTAAGAGTACCTGCATTGACATTAAGAGTTTGTTCGCATTTATATGGGTTAGTGATATCTTCATTTGAACCATTTGGGGGTTCACTGTCAACCTTGGTTGTGCTATCAGTGAACATATTTCTAGTAGGTATCCACCTAAGACCAGCAATCTTGAAAATTCTACCCGTCAGTTTCCACCTAAGACAAGATCTAAGAGTGTTTGGTTTCTCATGCACAGCAGAAGACTTATTGGGAGAAAACCTATGTCCTGTAGCAATCTGCTTACCTGGTTTTCTTTTCAGAGTAATACAATCTTTGGTTCTACGAGTTTGTTACTGTTTCTAGTCTTAAGGGATTGAACCTTAACGCGAGAATTTACTTCTTTCAAGAATTTTGTTATACAAGGATACAAGATTTGCATTAAAGACACATTTCTAACAATCGACCACAAACAAAGTGTTTGGAGTCTGAAAATGAACTAGGATTCCTAGAATGATCTGCTTTTTTCACAGCTTTTAGCGTTTCCTCACTACTCTTAGATGCAGGCGAATTCCTAGACGTTTGATTATTGCTTCTAGGTTTTGGTATACAAGTATTAGGAGAGTGGTGTGTTCTAGCAGAAGGCATTTCCCTAGGTTTAAGATTCCTATTTTTGTCTGTGTCATTTTCTTGTAGGCTTCCATCTAATATTATAGAAATTAATGATGCCAATGTCATTTGAAGACCATGTCATTTAGACCCCATAAAACGATTCTTTAGAACTATTCCTAGATGAGCCAGGTACAATCACATGATGAGGTTTTTCAAGCACAGGATCTCTAACTATAGGCAAATAATGAGGAGTGACTGATTTTGGCAAATCGTATTTCACATCAACTTGGGAGGCAAACCTTGGTTTTGAAAATCTAGGTCGTTCAAAATTAAACGCAGTTGGTTGTCTAACAACTGATTGGTTTCTATGTGGTTGTAAAACCGGTTTCCCCAAGATTGATGATTTTGCTAACTTAGTATCCACACTAGTTCCTTTTATTTTTCTTAATTCGTTTTTCAATGTTGGCATTTGCAAAAACCTTTTCTGTTCTGAGCTTGTTAAAAACAACTTTTTAACTGACTAACAGTTCAGGTGGGACAATCAAAGAATCTGAATGATCTTTGGTATGAACACTTGTCCTTTTGATGGAATCAGAAAGATCTTTGTAAGTCTGTTTTAAATGCTCATTTTTCTTATTTAACTTCTCATTCTCTGTAAGTAATCTAGCCACACTACTTTCTAGTTCAATATTTTTAGTTTCCAAAACATTAATTTCCCTTTTAAAATTGGCTTCATTACTTGTTTCATTTAAAATTTGACCATGTTGCCCATTTTTTAAAACTTGATTTTGATATTTAAGTTCCATAGTTAACACAAATGTGGCTTCCATACTTGAAAAGTCATTTTGTGAAGTTGTCAACCGGTCCTTTTTGAGAGAATAATTTTACAGACTCGAAAAAAAGATTATTGGGGTTAAAAATTCAGTTGTCATGTTATCAAATGATGGATCAAGTAAAGGGCATGAAACTTGACATTTTACAGCATGCTGGTCAATCTCTCCTCCCCTATGACTCATATCTGTTGAATCAGGAGTGGTGTTTCTATCAACCTTTTTCGACAAATATGTGTCATAAATGGATTCAGATTGCTCATAATGTTGTTGTTCATTAGCAAGTATATTATGTTTAGCAGTTAGTTGTACCTCAGCCATTGGCTGTTTGTCATTCAAGGAGTTTGATATCTGTGCAACCTCAGCATATCATCTTGTCTCAGCTCTGCATTCTGCTACTTGAAACATGCCCTTTCTGATTCTATCTTCATTGTCTTTCCGTAACAACGCGAACGCCAGCACTCTAATGCTTTACTCGAATAAACATTTCCCTCTTTTGACTGCATCATTTTGTCATTCATCCTTCTGTCATACTCTCGTTTATGCTTTGCTCTTTCCTGAATTGACTCCCAAAGAGATTCCATGTGTTGGATCAGTTTATCATGGAATAATGGAACATTGATCTTTGTATATGCAATAAAGTACTTGCATATCATGAGACCTTCATCATTATCGAATGAGAATCGTGAATAGAGGAACGTTTGAAATTGTTGCAAGAGTACTCTAAATGCACTAGAGTATTCAAGTTCCTTGAAATTCTTCTTGGAAAGTATGTATATCTTTCTAGTTGATCCATCCAAGTTATTACGAACATTGTTCTTGTGAAAGTCTGAACATCTTGCTCAATGAGTGTTGCAAATACCCGTTTGAATCCTCCCTTGGTGGAAGTTCCTTTTAAGTCGTTGTTTGAAAGAGCCGTGAGGTGTGAATGCAGAAGTCGAAAAGATACCATGCATCTTTCCTTTGATTTGTCTTGCATTTGTAGGCCGTACGGATGTAAACTCTTCTCTCTCTCATCTCTCTTGAGAATTTGAATTCAAAGATTCCATTGAATTCGATGTGTGAAATTGGTATGTTAAAAGATTACTTTTTTTATCGAACGATGATTGAAAGAAATTGTGTTGTTGTGAGTTATCTTTTGTGTGTTTTATGTCTTGAGACTATACGGGATTTTACAACTCTTGATTAAACCGGGAAAACAAATAAATGATTCGTGGGAATTGTTAAGCAAATCAACGAAATGAAAGCCGTATAATTTTGTTAGCAAATTTGTATGTTTAACTTTAGTTGCAAATTCGTTGTCCAAAAGAAGTTGGTCAAATTCGAAAATAAGAATCGGGGTTGTCAAAGGATATTGCAAATTCGGAGTTTGACAAAGAAAAACTGCGAATAGGTTAGCCAAAGGAAAACTGCTAATTCGGTTGCCGCCAAAGGACAACTGCTAATGAGTCGGCGTTACGCAAAGGAAAACTAGCTAAATGACGGCGTAAAGGATTATCAAAAGTAAAACTGCCCATTCAGAATTGCCAAAGGTAAAACAGCTAATTCAGATGACAAAGGAAAACTGAAACTGGCCAATGTCGGGAACTAGACAAAGAAAACTGCCAATCGTTGACAAAAGGACACTGCTAATTGTTGCAAAAAGGAAAACGCCAATGGTCTTACCACATAACCTGTCAAATTCGGAGGGACGTTACAACACAAGACTGCCAATTCGGTTAGCAACATAAACAGCTAAATCGTTTACACACAAAACTGCCAATTTCGGTATACAACAGAAATAGGCTACTTCGGATAGTCAATACAAAAACTGGCCGATATCGTTACAACATAAATTAGCTAATTTGGATAACAATACAAACTACTAATTCGCTGGACACTAGACCGAAACTCAAAAATTTAAAACACAAAAAGACATAAATTATGTTGTTGTTTTCTAAAATTTTCTTGTACAACTAGTATTAATAAACCTATAGGTACCTTAAAAATGTAAACTTTATGGTTTTTAAGCCAAAAAAATAAAATCAAGAATTGTACTTTTTAAGGTTTTCGAACACAAAAATTGTAACAAAAATGAGTTTTTCTTTGATCCAAAGCAAATACACCTATATCCACAAATACTAGATCAACTTTACTTAAGTAAATAATCTTTTAATGTATGATCAAGTTTTGAAACACAAAGAAAGAACAAGAAATAATGTACGGTTTAAAGAAAGAAAAACAAACCAAAATACAAACACAAAAACTAAGCAAATTACTCCATGGCTCTTGATACCAGTTGTAGAACAATCAAATAACATACATGGAAAGAGGAAGAGAGGTGGTTTAGAGAGAGAGTGGTTAGATAAACATTTTAGAGATAGAAAGTAAACATGAAAGAAAACTTGTATAATGGTGATTTGAACATAAAGAACAGACCAACCACCTCTTCCAAGTCATGGTAGAGGTGTATAAAAAGCCCTCCATGGGGCCATGACAATAGATGGTTTGGCCTTCATGGGCTTTCCATAGGCTTTTCCTAGCTTAGGCTCGGTTAGCTTACTAAATAATACTTTGTGGACTACCAGCTAGAAACGTAAAATATGTGGAGTGACTGATCCTTTTTTGGATTCCTAACAAAATGTGATGTTGGTTTGGTTGTCACAGAAAGCAGTAGGACGAAATTAGAAAAGCATGATGAAAGCAGCATATCAGGGAATGATACACGGGCTGAAGGTGCAGATATCAGACTCTCTAATGACACGAAGACATTGAATGAGGTACAATCTATTGGTGCATATAATGTGTTTGCTAATGACAGGCACCATGCTAAGCAACCTAAATTCATTAATGAAAGAAAGGTTGAACATAATGTTGAACAATGTCTAGACAAACGTCCTTTGCTTGCTTCCGTAATTAAGAATAAAACAACTGAATCATTAAACCAAACTCTTGAGTCTAAAAATGATTGTCTCAAAAAGACCATTGGCCAGTTATAAAAAGATTTTTCAAAACTGGAGGCACAAAGTATAGCTTTTGAAATAGCAACAAGACTAAAGAAAATAATTCTTTTTAAAAACAATACAAAAAGAAAATAAGAATTTTTTGGCATCATTACAAATCGAGAATGCTCATTTGAAACAAACTTATAAAGATTTGTTTGAGTCAATTCAAAGTTCCAAAGTTGAGACTAATCAATGTGATGAAGTCAAAGTTATGGTCAATTTTGATGAGATTGAAACTAAAAACGCTGACTTGGAACATCAAGTGGCTTCATTAATTAAAGAGAATGAACACTTGAAGTTGGTTTACAAAAACTTGTTTGATTCAATCAAAAAGTCACGAGTTCAGATACAAAAAGAAAATTTGAGGTCTACATTGTCTAAATTCGCGATTGTTCACATTTTGGGTTTTAAGACAAATGCTTCAAATGTAAAGAATCAACTCTTTGAAACATCACACTTTCGTTTTACACCGGTAAAAGAAGTGTGGAGGTCTTCTAAGGAATCTCAAACTTTTGAAACATCTACTTCTCAAAAGGTCTTTACGACAAGTGCTTTAAAAGAAAAGAATCAAGTTTTTAAAACTCCAAACTCTCGTTTTACACCGGTAAAACAAGTGTGGAGACCAAAGTAAAGTCATTTGAAATCTTTGAAATATTCCAAATCAAAAATGCTTTCAATAAAAAACAAGAATGACTCAGCTTTGAAAAACAAAAACAATGGAAGATTTTTCAAATGCTTCAAAAACAAATTTTCAGAATGATACATCAAATGACAATAACAAATGGAAATCTTCTTTGTCAACAAGATTTAAAACTCCACAAGATACACCGAGTTTCAATAATCAATGGAAAATCGAAAAGGAATTTATAAAAAAATTGCTCTGTTGATTACAAAGATATCTTGTTTTCAAATGAAACAACCGGTTTTTAAAAAGCCACTGCGTTGGAATTCAACGTCTTTACAGCATCGACTTGGACAAAACGATACAAATGGTTATTCCACAATTTGCCAAACCCGTTACGCCCCATGGTCTTAAATGTGGTTTCTCAAAGGTTCGATTGTCTAATTTAATGTCAAAATGAGTTTGTGATCAAATGTCAGATTACAACCGCGGCTCTTAAATAAAATGGAAAATAGTCGCTTACAGCAGGCACATATCGCTTAACAACGAAAAAAAAATCTTTTCCGAGGGTTCTGTGAGCTATTCAAAGAAAAACAATCAAAGTTCTGATATCTCAAGTCAATGGTTGTTATTGAAATATCAGTATAACAACTACAACTCGGATTTTCAAATAAAAGAAGAAGTGATATACTTTTTATAGTAGGCACTTTATCTTCAAAATAAAGAAATCTCTTTGTCCCTGACAATTTTTATCAAAATACTTTCAACATTTGCTCCGGGACATAATCGACATTCTAAGAAAATAACAGGCTTAGGACCTGTTTTTTCAAATAAAGGACACTGTACAATTTTGAGTACAGTTATCCTCACAACGGGAATCTTAAAACTTCTCGGACTTAAGCTATTTCATTATGATATTCAAAATCTTGAGCTCAAGAAAAATGGTTTTCAAAATATTGAACACAAATTTTCAAGGATTATTCAAAAAGATTTTTCAAAATCTTTCAAACTGTGTGTTCAACACTCCCTTCCTCACTAAATCATTTGTTTTACATCTACTTTTGAGGGGGAGTTTTTCAAAACCAAGCGTTTAATATTGAACACAATTTTCAAGAATTTCTCATAAAGATTTTTCAAAATCTTTCAAATTGTGTTTTTAACACTCCCTTCCTCGCTAAATCATTTGATCTGGGGGATTTTTAAAAAATCAAATGCCTTTAATGTTGTTGGATACATCTCATAAAAGTCAAAATTTATGTATCCAAAACATTCAGTGGATTCAAAAGTGGTTCTTCAGTGATATACCAAGGCATCTTAACTCTATCCCTCAATATAATTGCGGTGGCATACAAAATGAAGTGTTTTATTATTGAGGGGGAGTATAAAGGAAAATGTTTTGAACAAATGAATAATAATCGATATAAAAATAGTTGTTGTCAAGTGTGTTTATATCGATAAGCGTACAAATGGTGAAGATTGTGTCCGGTTACGACCGTTTCCTGAATTTAACAGGATGAGGAGTGAGCAATCTACTGACCATTCGTTTTAGATATCGACATACTTTGACACAACTAGTTTTTCAAATTTGTTTAGAACATTCAGAAAGGTTCCAAATCATAATCATGCTATATCCGTTTTCTCCCATGTGTTTTCAAAATCTCATATAGCTATTTTAATCCATTGATATCAAAAATATCATATGGTATGCTATTTTTGAGGGGGAGAAAATTGGATTAAAATGTGATCAAGAAAGATAAATGCTTAAGTGTGTGGAATAACAAAGTGATCTAAAAGACTCAATGTGCAATCAACTCTTTCCTCCTTGTGCAAAAGAATTTTGAATATCAATGCACATGTGTAGGGGGAGTATTTCTAAAAAATGAAACTTTCAAAGTGTTAAATGTTTTGATTTATATCAAACACTTTGATTGATTTTCAAAAGGTTTTATGGTTCTGATCTTAATACCCATCAACCAACTACCTCATGATGATCAAAGAAGAAATAAGGTGGTAAGGTTAGGTATTATCCCATGATCCAACCAGAACCAGAAGGATCTACCCAGGGACATTCCATAGATAGAATAAAAGTCCTTAGGTATGATGGAGTTGAATGTGAATGGGAATAATGTCAACTAAGGCATGAGCTATCATCGGAACAATCACAACAAGATGATAGTAATGACGTCTTGGTAGACATTGAAGGTGTTAAAGAATGAAAAAGAAATGTATGGATAAAGGGTGAAAAGAAAGAAGCCCTCCACAAAACTTAGGCAGAAACCGGGTCAATACATAATCTATCGAATATCACAATGATGATATTTGGTATTGAAGAAAGACATCATGAACCCAGTGATGCAATGCACAACCCTTCCCAGCCACTCAAGATTCTCTCAAAAGAATTCTTGTTTCATTATCACGGAGATTAAATGCATAATCTATTGACATCTCACTCCGAGATTGTTGATATTGAAAAGGTGGCAGTCTGCTCCAGCCTCTGATCACAAAAACCAAAACACACTTATTGAGGCTAGAGCCAAATGAGATCAAATCATAAATCTCACATAGGACACAAAAGTACATTTGTATTAAACATCAAAGATACAAAAAGTACAAGAGTCGTCTTATATGTCAATGTTGACATGCATGACATAGTGACAGATGTCGGAACATTCAAGAGGATACTTAAATTAATGTATTTCACAAAGATTTACATGGAAATCCTATCAGTGCTAACATCAAGCCAACGCTGAACGTAGGTTACTAATTTGAAAATAAATGTTTAATGATTCAATTAGTGTTAACTAGTAATCTAAGTGATCTAGTAGTTATCGTTTTTTTCTAGAATTTGTTTTTGAAAAACACAAACAACATTTCTTTGATTCCTTCAGTAAGTGTTGGAATATCAATGTTACGTAAGATGTCACAATTATTTATAGGGTGAGATGGTTGGAATTAAAGCTATAGTTGAACTTTCATGCTAGAACCGCCTTCAAACATGACTTCACTATCGAATATTCAGGCGTACAAGAATATGATTATGTTTGAATTGTCATCAATATAACAGGGGATGAGATATTATACTAGTTGAATATTCGATATAGCGTAACAATTAGGGGAAGAAATGTGGTACATCCGAGACTTAATTGACTTATGAGTATACAATACATAGTGCTACAACTGGGGGGCAGAAATGTGTACATCTGATAGTTAATTGACTTAAGATGTATACAACATCGGGACTTAATTACTTGAGGTTATAGTTTCTTCTTCTGTAAGATGTTTTCAGTGATAATGTGCGTATGAATGGTTGTTTATTTAGGGGGAAGCAATTGAGGGAAGATACTTTTATGTACAACAACATCAACAACATCTCTACCTTTCAGAAGCAAGAAAACCATCATAATTCATACCTTCATATCTCATACTTAAAGTTTAAAGATACACTTTCGCAACTCTGATAAATCAAAGAACTTCCTTAAATCATCAAGTTATTAGTCAAGACAAAAGTTCTACACGAGGAAGATTGTAAGCTATCAAGAAAGTATGAGTATGTTGGTGTAACATTCCGTATTTAAGGTCACTATTTACTCCGAGCTTTATTTCTATTTTCATTTTTAAGCGAGTTAGTAATTTTACGTTTACCCGATTTAGTAAGAAATTCTCGTTCTTAGCTTTTCGTAAGCCGTAATTATAAATCTATTCTGTCTTCGTGTCTTAAGTGATTTATTAATCTCATATTATTCCTCGATGATTATAATTTTCCTCATTTTCATTTTCCGTTGTGATTCGCGTTTACGAAAATACTTAGCTAAAACCGCGTTTTTACCTTAAACTCATACCTTTTCTTAATTATACATACTCCCTACACTTTAATAAAACATATAAACTAAAAATCAAAAAAAAATAAAAAAAATTTCCCTCCCCCAAGGCCCTAAAGCAGGCCACACCATTCTCACACTCAACCACACTTCTCTTTTCTATAAACTCATTATCACATTCCATTCTTCCATACATGCAAAAACCCTTTCATTTCTCCCACTTTCAAATCATCTTCTCCACCTTCACTTGACACCATTCCTTGTCAAAATTACTAGCACCACCACCACCTCAAACACAAAATTTTTCTACTCATATACCCTCCTAACACCATCCATAAGCCTCTTGCATATTTTGGAACAATTTCTTGAAGAATTTGAAGGTGTTTAGAGCTTGTTTTCTTAGGTTTTCTTGAGGGTTTTGATTGGAGTTTTGTTAGGAGAGTATTATCCTCATTAGAAGAAGATTAGAAGATTGTTAATCTTGTGTTTCTTTGGTTCGAATTCAGCCAACACAAGAGAAGGGTTTTTCTTTTGATTCCTAGTCTTAATCTCATTTTGTAGCCATAATCTTTCCTTTTATTTGTTCTACCTTTTTATTGTTTGTTTTCTTTAATTTTAATCCCTGAAAATGGGATGTTTAAGTTCTAAGATATATATGTGATAATGTTCTTGAGAGTGTTTTAAGATTAGTTTATGCATGGGAGTAGGGTCATAGATATAATTAAAATGATGTTTAAAAAGGTTTTAAGTTAAATAGATGGGACTAATTTGAAAACATAGCAAATGTGTTATTTTCTAAAACATATTTTGCCTGGATTTCTATGAGTAAAAATTACATGGCTGGAAAAGGATACATGCTTAGCATCATAGGATAGTTGGAATGCTCAACCACTATCTTAGAAGAGGAGTATTATGCCAAAACAAAAGAGAGGTCAATCTGGACAAGTGTTTAGGGATACAGTTAAACTCAAATTTTGCCACAAAATAATAGATCTTTTTTAATAGGGTCAGTATTATCATCATAAGGAAACCAAATCCTTTGACCTAACTACATTACTATCTTGGTTTGGGAGTTATGTTCATTTTGGTAAGGGTAAAAATTTTGCTAACTTTCTTTTTGGACAACCCAGGGGTAAGATGGTCTTTTCACTTGAGTTCCGAGACTTTGGTAAAATTATGAGACTTACCATTCGTGGAACTAGACCTCCAAATAGATTTCCAGGGGTGAGGGGGGGGGGGGGGGGGGGGGGGGGGGGGGGGGGGGGGGGGGGGGGGGGGGGAGCCTCACATATAGAACATTTTGAGACTAGGAATATGAGTCCGTGAAGTCAATCAAAATCCAGAAACCTAGTTTTTACGTCTAGTCTAAAAATTGTAAACCATGATAAAATAAAAGTTATAAGCCGAAACTTGGTAGATATTCATTTGCCTATAAGACCAGGTCACAAGTCAATTTGGGAATTAATAAGACATGGGGAATACCTATAGGAATGCATGCTTATCTTGGAATCACATCTCATGAACACATTTTTAGATTTTTAAACGTAATATTAACTTTCTACGTATTAAATCGCGTCACGATATATTAGAGGTTCCTTAGGAGTTTACTTCTCTCACATTCATTACTTGATATACTTCTGAATCAAATTGCTCATACGGTGTAGTTCATAGCCTCGGCCTTACATCTTTTAAACTGTAATTATAAAACCCCGCGATGTGAGATTACATGCTTGTTTATTAATAACAGAGCACAAGAAACTTTTATGGTTATGCTGGACCGAATATTGAGATTTAATTGCATAAGAAGCTATTGCCAACGACTCACATCCATGACTAATAATTTGCCTATAATAGAAACGCTAGTACAAAGTAAATAGAATCGATTGGTTTTGACAGCCCGTCCGGGGTGTATGAATTCGAATCCTTTCGAGCACCCAGTAACGGCAATTTGTATTAGACAAAAGGGTATAAGGTCAATAAATAAACTAGTTATGGGCAACAAAAATTACATACAAGATATGCGTTAACGTCAAGGCTTCGTGGTCATGAGCTTTATTGCAATAGAAACTCTATTAAGTGCTTGGGTCTCATCGACAACAATCACACGATGAACAACAAACTTGTGTTTCTCTTTATCGCTTACAAACTCTTGATTCACTCAACCATTATTGTAGACTTTTTAAGCAAGGTTTACTCAGGTAAATCAAGGGTGAAGGCTGCTATAACAAGGAGTCTGCGCTAAAAGTTTTTAAAGAACTTGTATTTTTTCCATTTTATCAAACAAATCACATGTTTGTGGAAAAACTTATAATGTTATTAATTTGTAACGTTTTATGGTTGGGACGGTATGTTGTTTACTCTGAAACGTCTTTAAATGGAACAATGTTTTTAAACGCCTCTTTCGAGTCTTTGTCTATAAACTTTGTGTAATTATGCTATGAATTAACACCCAATTTTGTTATATGCCCGCTGCGTAAAGAATTTTGGGGTGTGTAAATATTGGTATCAAGAGCTAAAGTTATAGAGAACTAGGTCAAAAATTTTTTATTTACCTAAACTTATACTCTTTTTATGCGCTGCTAATACCACCACGAAGCCTGTGTATATTTTACGATCATAGATTTTTGTCTATTCGAGTAATAATGCACATTTTTGGTGCATTAATATTGAATATACATATAATAAATATTTATTATAATACTTGATATTATAATATATAATAAAATATATATATATATATATATATATGTATATCGATTAATATGCTAATCCGCGAAGCATCAAGAATTGTTTATTTAAATTTCAAAAATGAAATTTCTATATGTAACAAATTGTATTGTGCATATTCATATTATTTATCGATCATCATGCATATTCCTGAAGCATCGTCATGCATTCACATTCTCATATAAATAATTATTTATATAGTAATCCTTATTTATTTTACGCAATTTGCAGATCATCATGGCCAACCTACCAAACAATAATGAGTTCGCGTTAGCTGCGGAGGCAGCACCAGATAACATGAATGGTTGGGTTGAAGAGGAAGACCCAGAGATGGAGGAAGAGGAGGAAGATCCGGAAGAAGATCCAGAAATGGAAGAAGAAGAAGAAGAGATGGATGCTGATGAACAATAGGATGACCCATAATGGATACTTCCTTATCAGGGGGCGGACCCACTTTACCCTCCGCCACCTGCATCCGACTCTGAGGCTGAGGCTGAGGCTGAGGCTGAGGCTGAGGCCGAGGCTGAAGTTGCACCCATACCACCTCCTGTGCCTGCAAAACAAATACTGAGGCTGCTACATTGGTACTAAGCAGAACTAATGACCACTTAATAGACTCATCACAGATACTCAGAGTATAGACGGGATACATCAACAGCCTGCTGCTTGCAAAGCTGGTCATAACCCCGAGGATCTCACCCCAAGTCACATTAGGAGTGACCTGGATGCACTACATCGCAGGGTTTAGCATATTGAGGAGGAGGATGTGCGTGCCGATAATAAGCGACTGAGTGGTGTTTAGACTGCAGAGAAACCGCACTCGAGAATGCTTTGGAGAGAGCATGACCATTGCAACTTGAGCATTACCATCACTTGAGACGTTGGTCCATAATGGATTTGAGAATCTATTACCGCCACATCTACATATCAAATAAAGAGCCGCCATATCTCTACCTGAGCCTCTATTTGCTCCTTCCACTCGAAAATGAATCCTAGAGATCGTAAATGTTGCTTGCACGTGATTCGCGACTGCTCCTGCTACTGATACTGAGAATCACCTACACAGAAGGAGACTTCACCCACCTGAGCCTACAAGGAACTCCACCGTCATGGACTCTTAGTATTTAATAATTAGTATCATCTTTTGTTTTGTAAACCCACTAAACTGAATCTCAGTTAGAAAATTGATACCAATGTTATAACGATTATATCAATTTTGTGAAACAATGCACCTATGTCACAACTCTTTTTGTAATTAATGGTGACAATGGCCTATCTTTTTGGCTTTACAAAGTTGATGTTGTTTATTGTTGTTTGTTATTGGTTTCACTTGTATATGAAATGCGATTAAGTCCATTATATAAGTACTCATTTAGACTTTCTTTGTGTTGTGATAGAATCATGCCACCAAGACCAATGAACCAAGCTGCCATCGAGCGACTCATCGCTGAAAGGGTCACTGCTGCTGTGGAGGCAGAGCGACAAAGGTAAGTAAATGCAAGGGGACAAAGAAACAATGCTAACGAAGTTGGGGGCCAAGGTGGGGCGCCAGCTGCTCGAGAATGTACCTTTTCGGGATTCATGAAATGCAACCTTACGGTCTTCCATGGACACGAGGGAGCTGTTGAGCTAAGTAGGTGGTTTAAGAAAACGGAGATGGTTTTTGGAATAAGTGAATGTGCCAAAGCGAGAAAATTCAAATTTAGCTGCTGCCCACACTTTCAGGGCTTCCTGACGTGTGGAAATACCATAGCAACGATTGGATTAAAAGCTGCAAATCAGATCGGTTGTACGGAGAAGAGAAGGTTAATGACAGAGGAATTTTGCCCCATTGAGGAAGTGCAGCGAATGGAGCACGAACTGTGGAATTTGAAGGTCAAGGAGTTTGACATAACTGCTTATACCAAGCGCTTTCATGAGCTGGTACAACTATGTCCGGAAATGGTCCCGAGTGAACGCAAGAAAATTGAAGCCTATATTCGGGGATTAACTGACAACATAAAGGGTACAGTTATTGGATCCAAACCCACTAGCCTGAATGAAGCCGTGCGTATGGCACATGCCTTGATGGAACAAAAGGCTCAAGCTCGAATAGAAAGGATTGCCGAGGGCAATAAAAGGAAATGGGAAAGTTCACAAGGTGGTAACAACGGTAACAACAGAAACAACAATAGGGACAACACCCGCCATAACCAGCAAAACAATCAAAGGCAGGGTAATGCGCGAGCAATGACCACCACACCACTGTTGATGCATGGTGGGTAAGCGGAAACAAACCGCTCTGTAATCGTTGTGGAAAGCATCACTTTGGGTATTGCAAGGTAGTATGTAGCAACTGTGGAAAGCCAGGCCACATGGCACGAGATTGTAAGGGCAAAGCTATAGCTACGGGTGCTAATGCGAGACCAACCGTGACGTGTTATGACTGTGGAGAAAAAGGACACACAAGGAACTATTGTCCGAAGAAAAGGGATCCACAAGGTGAGGAAGCTCGAGGTCGGGCTTACGTGATTAGAGATGCTGAGAAACAGCAAGGACCTAATGTGGTTACGGGTACGTTTCTACTCAACAATCGTTATGCAACTGTATTATTTGACTCAGGATCTGACAAAAGCTTCGTGAACACTAGTTTTAGTCACCTGATTGACATTACTCCAGTTTACACTCAAGACACAAGCTATGTAATGTAGGAATTGCCATGGAAGGGTCGCTAGTACTAATACTAACCTAAAAGGGTTTGCATGAACATATAAAAACACATATTTAAAATTGAAAGTTATGCCATTGAGCTGGAACTTTTGACGAAGTTATTGGGATGATTTGGTTAGTTGATCAAGACGCCAATATCGTAATGTGGCAAGAAGGTATTGCAATCCGGTTAAGACAAACGTTGGTAGTTGAGGCGACCGTGGAACGTCCCTATTGAAGATAATATACTGCATTAAGTCTACAAATCATCAAAGAGGACATCAATTGTTCGTGTGAACATGTAACCGAAAAAGAACCAAAGGAGAAACGTTTGAAAGATGTACCGGTGATTCGAAATTTCCCCGAGGTGTTTCCTGATGACTTACCGGGACTCCCGCCGCCTCGGCAAGTGGAATTTAAGATTGAAACTTATACGGGTGCTGCATCTTTTGCAACGAGCCCCGAACCGTATTTAGGCACCTTCCGAGATGAGGAATTACGAGGCCAATTGTAAGGAGTTGTTAGAAAAAGGATTATTCGCCCGAGCTCAATCGCCATGGGGAGCTCCCTGTAATTCATAAAGAAAAAGGAAGGAACTTTCCGAATGTGTATCCGATTACCTTCAATTAACACGCTGACGATAAAAATCATTATCCTCTCACCGAGAAAAATGATTTATTCGATCAACTTCAGGGCACAAGTGTGTAATCGATATCGACATGCGAACGGGGTATCATCAACTCCTTATAAGAGAAGAAGACATCCCTATACTGCCATCAAAACTAGATACCGTCACTATGAATTCCAAGTGATGTCGTTCGTCTTAACCAATGTGCCTGCGGTGTTCATGGACCTAATGAATCGGGTGTGCAAACCGTACCTCGACAAGTTCGTGATCATGTTTATCGATGATATACTTATTTACTCTAAGAACAAAGATGAACATAAGGAACACTTGAAGGCCATTCTGGAACTACTGAAGAAAGAGAAATTATACGCGAAATTCTCGAAGTGTGATTTTTGGCTTGAATCTGTGCAATTTCAAGTCATGTGAACGATATAAAGGGCGTTCCACGTTGTAAACCATGCAAAATCGAGGCATCAAGAACTGGGCATACGCGACAACACCAACTGCGGAACAAGTTTCTGGTTTGCTGGTTTATTACCTGAGAATCAATCGAGGATTCTCCTTTAATTCCAAACCTCTACCAAGCTAACCAGAAAAATAAGAAGTATGAATAGAGCAGGACGAAGAGAAGCGTTCGAATTGCTCAAGCAAAACAGTGTTGTGCACACGATATTGCATTGCCCGAAAGGATCAGAAGACTTCGTTGTGTATTAGCTGATGCAAACACTTAAAGGCTTTGTAGCTGTTTTGATGCAAAGAGAAAAGGTTAAAGCATATCATCTCGCAATATGAGAACTCAGAGGAGAACTACACTCCCATGGACTTAGAACTAGGGGCTGTGGTTTTTGCACTTAGGCTGTGGAGACATTATCTGTATGGGACGAAGTGTGTAAGTACTATACGGAGCAAGAGCCTTCAGATACATCCCTCGATCAGAAAGACCTAAATATGAGACAGCGCCGGTGGATCGAACACTTGAGGCGATACATTGCGAGATCGTAATCATCCGGGCAAGAGCAAAACGAAGTGGCTATGCTTTGAGCGAAATGAAAAGGAACCAATAAGGGTTAGAGCATAGGTAATACAGTACACTCAAACCTACCTGATCAAATCGAACGCGCAATTAGAAGCCAATGAAAAAGAAGAATGTAAAGGCAGAAAATTTATAAAAAAAATAAAGAATGATTTAATCAAGCAGATATTTGAATATTCGTACTGACGGAACCAGATAATTTGATAAGACGTGATTTTGGCTTCCACGATATGGAGGATTAAGAAATTTTAATCATGCACGAAATCCATAAATCCAAGTACTCCAATCAACCCAGGATCTGACATGAGTATCAAGACATGAGCAGCTTACTGGTGGCCGAACATGAAGGCTGATATCGCCACCTATGTTAGCAAGTGCCTGACCTGTGCTAAGGTTAAAGCTGAACATCAAAAGCCATCTGATTTACTCCAACAACCAGAAATTCCTGTCTGGAAATGGGAGCGAATAACCATGGATTTTATTGTTGGACTTCTGAGAACTCCAAGTGGGTATGACTCAATATGGTTATTGTCGATCGATTGACTAAATCGTTACACTTACTACCAGTAAAGAACGACGACATAAGGAGATAGCTCCCTCAGCAATACCGTTAAGGAAATTGCTGTCGACATGTAGTGCCAATCTCGATCATATCGGACAGAGAAACAAGTTCATCAAGAATTTGGCCTGTCACTGCAGGAGCCCTTGGGGAACGCGAACTCGATATGAGCACAGTCATACCACCCGCAACGGATGGCCAAAAGAGAGATAACAACAAACGTTGGAAGATTATGTGCAAGCATTGCGTGATAGGATTTAGGAGGGTAGTTGTGATCGACATCAGCCATGGGACCCCGTATTCACCATATAACAATAGTTATCACGCTGTATAAGGCTCTCCATTTGAAGCATTATATGGGCGAAAGTGTAGATCGCCTGTTTGTTGGAGTGAGGTTGGAGATAGCCAACTCACAGGTCCAGAAATGATACGGGAGACAACTGAGAAGATAGTGCAGATTAAAAATCGGTTGTTGACTGCTCGTAGCCGTCAGAAAAGCTACGCCGACGTGAGACGTAGACCGTTGGAATTTAACGTGGGAGATAAGGTTATGCTCAAGGTATCGCCTTGGAAGGGCGTGATTCGTTTTGGGAAGCGTGGGAAGTTGAGCCCACGATATATTGGGCCATTCAAAGTCTTAGAAAGAGTTGGTCCAGTAGCATATAAGTTGGAGTTGCCAAGAGAACTTCAAGGAATTCACAACACCTTCCATGTCTCGAATTTAAAGAAGTGTTTTTGCAAATGAGAGCCTGGTCATCCCGCTTGATGAGATTCAACTTGATGACAAGTTGCATTTTATTGAGGAACCCATGGAAATAATGGATCGTGAGGTGAAGCGACTAAAGCAAAGCCGTATACCAATAGTCAAGGTCCGTTGGAACTCGCGTCGAGGACCAGAATTTACATGGGAACGTAAGATCACATGAGAGTAAGTATCCTCACCATTTCAAGCGGTCAAAGAACGGATTAGCCAGATGAGGAATCGAGCACCGGAACGAGCTCCCTTTAAGGAGGGAGATGAACAATCTGTATTGTAAGGTCACTATTTACTCCGAAGCTTTATTTCTATTTTCATTTTTAAGCGAGTTAAGAATTTAACGTTTTACCCAAATATAGTAAGAAATTCACGTTCTTAGCTTTGCTTAAGCCTTACTTAGAAATCATTATGACTTCGCGTCTTAAGTGATTTATTAATCTCATAATATTCCCCGATGATTATAATTCTCATCATTTTCATTTTCCGTTGTGATTCGCGTTTACGAAAATTCTTGCTAAAACTCGCGTTTTTACCTTAAACTCTACCTTTTCTTAATTATACTTTACCCTACACTTTAATAAAACATATAAACTAAAAATCAAAAAAAATATATATATTTTTCCCTCCCCCCAAGGCCCTAAAGCTGGCCACACCATTCCCACACTCAACCACACTTCTCTTTTCTATAAACTCATCATCACACACTATTTTCCATACATGCAAAAACCCTTTCATTTCTCACACTTTCAAATCATCTTCTCCACCTTCTTCCTTGCTCCATTTCTGCCGAAATTACTAGCACCACACCACCCATCACACAAAATTATTTCTACACATTTTACCCTCCTAACAACATCCATAAGCCTCTTGCCAAAGTTTGGATAGCAGATTTGCCTTGAAGATTTGAAGGTTTTAGAGCTTGTTTTCTTAGGTTCTTGAGGGTTTTGATTGAGTTTTGTTAGGAGAGTATTATCCTCATTAGAAGAAGATTAGAAGATTGTTAATCTTGTGTTTCTTTGGTTCGAATTCAGCCAACACAAGAGAAGGGTGTTCTTGTTGATTCACTAGTCTTAATCTTCATTTTTGTAAGCCCTAATCTTTCTTTTATTTGTTCTACCTTTTTATTTCTTGTTTTCTTTAATTTTACCATGACATGGGATGTTTAAGTTCTAAGAATATATATGTGATAATGTTCTTGAGAGTGTTTTAGATTAGTTATGGCATGGGAGTAGGTCTTAGATAATTAAAATGATGTTTAAAAAGGTTTTGAGTTGAAATAATGGGACTATTTTGAAAACAGTAGCAAAATGTGTGATTTTCTAAACATATTTGGCCTGGATACTATGAGTAAATTACATGGCTGGAAAGATACATGTCTTAGCATCATAGGATAGTTGGAATGCTCACAACCAATCACCTATGATTAGTGAGTTATGGCCAAAACAAGAAGAGAGGTCAAATCTGGACAAGTGTTTGGGATACGAGTTAAACTCCAAATTTTTGCCACAAAATAATAGATCTTTTTAATTGGGTCAGTAGTATACATCATAAGGAAACCATATCCTTTGACCTCACCTTCATTTCTATCTTGGTTTGGGATTTATGGCCATTTTGGTAAAGGGTAAAATTTTTGCTAACTTTCTGTTTTGGACAACCAGGGGTAAGATGGTCTTTTCACATAGTTACGAGACTTTTTTTTAAATTAAAGAGACTTACCTTTCTGGAAACTAACTCAAATACTTTTCCAGGGTGTAACCTCAGCATATATTACATTTGTGAGCTAGAGATATAGTCTCGTTAAGTCAAGTCAAATTCATAACCCTATTTTACGTCAAGTCAAAAATTGTAAAACGTATAGTACACCATGATAAAATAAAAGTTAGAAGCCAAAACCATGGTATATTTTCCCCCCCCCCCCCCCATTTACCTATAAGACCAGGTCAACTAAGACAATTTGTTATTAAAAAGGACTTGGGAAGTCCTAGTGGAATGCCATGCTTATCTTGGAAACACATCTCATGAACACAGTTTAAATTTTTACGTATTATTACTTTTCTACGTAATAAATCCGTCACGTATTTTAGAGGTGCCTAGTAGTACTTCCCGGCTCATTCAATAATTGATATACTTCTGATCTAGATTGCTCTTTGAGAATGATTGTTTAATGATTCAATTAGTGTTAACTAGTAATCTAAGTGATCTAGTAGTTATCGTGTTTTTCCGAAATTAGTTTTTGAAAAACATAAACAACATTTCCTTGATTCATTCAAGTGAAGTGTTGGATTACCAAAGTTACTTATGATGTCACAATAATGATAAGGGGGGATTGTTGGAATTGAAGTTCATAGTTGACTCTCATGCTTAGACTTCACTTCACACATGACTTCACTATCGAAAATTCAGGCGTAACAAGATTATGATTATGTTTCATGGTCATCCAATATAATCAGGTGGAAGAGAAGTGTTCTAGCTGAATATTTCGATAGAGTGCAACAATTAGGGGGAAGAAATGTGTACATCCAGGACTTAATTGACTTTGGAGTATACAACATGATGCAACAACTGGGGGAATAAATGTGTACATCCGGGATTTATTTAACTTTGGTGTATACAACATCCGGGACTTAATTGACTTGGAAGTTATAGTTTCTTTCTTCTATGAGCTATTTGTGTAAAGTATGTGCATACAAATGGTTGTTTATTTGGGGGGAAGCAATTGAGGGAAGATACATTTATGTACAACAACATCAACAACATCTCTACCTACATTTATGTACAACAACATCAACAACATCTCTACCTTTCAAAAGCAAGAACACTGTCATATTCATTCCTTCATATCTCACACTCAAAGTTCAAAGATACACTTCCGCAACTCTAATAAATCAAAGAACTCACTTCTTCAAATCATCAAGTTATTGATCAAGACAAAAGTTCTACATGAGGAAGATTGTAAGTTGTCAGGAAAGTATGAGTATATTGGTTAGAAGCTTCAAAAGATAAATCAAGATGGATTCACGGTAAAGAATGATGATATGAAAAGATCTCAAAGGCAAAGGAAAAAAGGATAATGGAAAGATCAAGATCAAGATCACTAGAGCATGATTGGAACGAAACCACTATTACACAACAAGACTCAAGACAAACAAGCATTAAAGTTCAAAGTTCAAAGTAACAAGAGAGATCTTAATGATCATCCTTTAGGGGGAGATTGTTACGAATAAGAAAATGATGATCATTAATGCAATCAAAGAGAGATCTCAATGATCGTCCCTTGGGGGAAGATTGTTATGATTGATAAAAGTGACGATCTTATTGAGATAAAAGTCTTGTAATAAATAGAGAAATAATATTGTGTAATATGTTAGGTGAAAGGTTTGTGACTAAAATAAAGTCACGAGACCCGATAAATAGTTAAAGTCTAAAAGAGAAGAGCTCCATGCTCATTCTTGTAAATGGGTATAAATACCCTACCACCACCTCATTTGTGAGGTGTGTCTTGTGTTTCTAAGTGTCTTCCAAGTTTCTTCTAATCTCATTATCATTAAAAATAACCGCAGGAAACTTGTGAAGTGACAAGACTATCTTCTCGGGTCTAGAATTTCCTTTCTTCAAATATAAAAGGTCTTGATTAATTAGAGATAACGCTAGAGCTTCAGGATCTTTTTGACAGCTATGAACTAATGGTGTGGTCTTTCGTGGATGTAGAGAGACAATAATTTCTTTTCTACTCTCCCAGACAATGTCACTCTTCAATAAATTCTTCATCTGATCAATGTGATACTGATGCTCATCTCCTAAAGTACATATCTGTCTCAACATCTCATCAGCCATCTTTCTCAGCTTAGCTTCATTAATGGTCAGCGATACTTCTTTCATAATGTCTTGTGATACTTGCTTCGTTGGTATTTCATCATCATCTGAAGCATAAGAGTCAGTCCAAAAATCAAAATCATCATCTTGCTCTTGATTACCTAAAGTTGATGGAGCTTGTTCCTCTTGAAAAACCTGTCCAGATGATGACTCTCCAGACACATAAGCTTCATACTCCGATGTCTTCTGCCACTTTGCACTATTCTCCCCCTCAGGATAAGCATCAACATGAGGATCGTCCTGATCTCTTGGGCGAACGACAGGAGTTCTACATACAGTTTGTAGTACTGCATTTCTTTCAAACTTCATTTGGAGAGCCAACCATATTGCTATGTCTTGTTGTTGCAATTGAGGATCAGCTTTCATAGCAAGGTACAGCTGATATTGTTATTCTGGAACATAGGATGTTTCTGATTAATCTGGATGAACATGAAGAATATGGCCAGACATATAACTTCAAACAGATGCATCAACTTGAGAAGGAATGACATTGGAAATTGTATTCTCAATTTTTGTCGAGATTTGAGCTTGAATATTTCCACGTTCCTGCAAAATAGCTTTAGCAATCAATATTTTCGTCTCTTCTTTAGCCTTTTGCCTCTCCAGAATCAACCCTTCCGCAACATACACTGGAACTTGATTTCAAGTTTTATCGTAAGATTTGATCAAATTCGGTCATAAAATGTGCTAAAACTGATGTTTTCACATTTTCGGAACTGTTAAAAGTCAAACTCGGAAGCTTTAGTCAAACTCAGTATTCTAACTATTTTCTGAGTTTCAGATCAAAACTCAACTCTGTACCGAATTTGTACCAAAGACTCAACAAAATCAAAAACAACAAATTCAACAAACACAAACAATCCACTGAGTTTCTAAACTCGGTTAATACCGAGTGTGAACCGAATCATTTACAACAATCACAACAACTCAATCCATCTCAGCCATTACAACAAATCCAAACTACCTAACCTATCCTCCTCACAAACTATATTACAGTCCAACATCAACAAATCCAAGCTAAACTATATCATATCATCCTCCTCACACAATCTCATCAAACAACAACAAGACTCGATTCTAAAAGAAGAACAAACAAATCTCAGATTACTTCTTTTTGTGTTTACATTAAAGTTTTGACGTTTAAAAGATCAAGAACACGGGACTATATTCATCATAGATCTGTGACACAGTGCATAGTGTCTTTCACTATCCGAAAATAAAGAAAGAGTTATAACAATTTTGTTATTCTCTTTTCTTTGTTTCATTCATAAAAATGCAAAAACAAGAGATGAACCATCTTACCCGCGACCCTGGATTTCAAGATCTTAAAGCACGGCTGCATATGCATAGGGTTTACGTGGCATATGTATGTTTGTGTTAATCATAATAGATGAGATGGTTATTGTTTTCTTGTGATTCGAATAGATGATGTGATGCTCAATCTGTGAGGGAAGTGATAAGGTGGATATGGGAGTAGTAAAATTTTCTTTTGTGGTGACTGCACAAGATGAAAAAGAAGGGTGTGTATGATTTGAGAATGGAGAGATATGGGTGAGAGATGGGGGCGTTATGTTTAAGGTGAGTGTGTTTTAGGGTTAGGGATTTGATGTGCGTCTGAATATAAGGACCTTTAGGGTTATACTTTGTTTTATAACTCCTAAATGGTTAAGGTGGACTTCAACTTGGGCCTCAAATTTCGAATGCTAAAAATATATATAGGCCTTACACCAAAAACTTACATGGGCTGGTATTATTTTGAGTGGGTTTGGATTGAAACAGACTATACCGAAAAATGGGCTTGTGTTTGCTATTGGAATGGGCTGATAGTGGACTGGTATCTAAATTTTTTGGACTGATATTCAAATTTATGGATTAGGCTGCTTGTGCTTACACCGAATTTTAATATGTTGGACTGTAATACCGATTTTTGGATTTTAAACCGCTAACAAAAACATCACTTATTGCTTAAAACGATCCGGATAAAAGATTCATGAAAACCGTTTAAAAGGCTAGTCTTAGGATTTAATCGCAAGAATTGATTACGGGGATGATTCGTTATCATTTATTGGAAGTTGAAGTGGAATTTCACGGGTGCGTGCACTTATCATATCTTAAAAGTCGGGGTTGGTTGGATGATGACTTTTAAAGATAACTTGTTCGAGCTTATAACCGGTTGTTGATGAAGACTTAACAAATCTAGCAATGTGTGATCTATAAACGCAGAAGTTGGTGCTCAATGCGCACATTTGCTATCACTTAAAGGAGTTACGTTGTAGTGCTCAGTGTCTCACATAGTTGAGGATTTGTCAAGAGACTTAGGTCTACTTATACTTCAAGGAATTACGTTGTAGTATTCAGTATAAGTTTGGAGTCACGTGGATAGCACAAGACATAAGTCACAAGTTTGGGGTATTCTACTTCAGCATCAAGTTTGTGATACTGCATTTTCTCCATCAGTAATCATTACAAAAAGCCGACAGAATACGAGGTTGGAATTAAATAAGTCTGAGGAGAAGCGACTTCACACATGACTTCTCTATCGAACATTCGGGCGTAACCGAATTATGATTATTTCGATGGTCATCAGATATAATCAGGGGGAAGATGTTCGATAGACTGCAACAACACCAGGGGGAAGAAAGTATGTGTCCATTCGGGACTCTTAAATGACTTTGGGTATACAACACTTGGCAACAACACGGGGGGAAGAAATGTGTACATCTAGGACTTAATTGACTTTGGTGTATACAACATCCGGGACTTAATTGACTTGGAGTTTTTTCTTATTCTTTTGTGTTGTTTGTCCGTGAAGTATGTGCAAGTTCCCTGAGTGGATTGGTACTATATCAGCAACATAGAAGAAGTTAGATTTGCTGCCTAATTGTGGTTTACTTCTTCTTGTACAAATTCCGTGCGAGCTTTAAACCGCTTTATAAGTTAGGAAGATTTGTCAACTACATCAAAGTGTCTAAATAAAGAAACACGAACTATCCATAATTTTAACCAAACATCACTTAACAAAAAAATTAACCAACCCATTGTAAATAGTAATAAAATCAACAAAAAAATCTATTATGTTATCAACAAAAGACACTGACAAAACTAGTATAAAAAACTAAAAAACAAAACAAGAAAATATACATGTTAGAGCTTTAGAACAATACGGTCCTAAGAAACTGTTGATATAGGATTAAGAAAGATGAGGGGTTTTGTTGTGGATTAACAAAGGGAGGAACTATGACATCAAAGAGAGTTTCTTGGGTAATGTGTGCAAACAATACCGTCTTTTTCTTGACTTTTACTTTCTTTGTGTGCTGCTTAGTGATGATAGTACTTGTTTTTCAGTTTGTGTGTAGCATAGAAAAATATGTATATCTATTTAGGGGTCGCAATTTCTGACCCGACAAGAAACCCGACTTGAAACAGACATGAAAATTAACAGGTTTGGGTTGAGTCAAATAGATTTCAGGTCAGGTTTGGGTCGACCTATCGGACCTATTTATTAAACAGGTTAGGTTCGGGTTGAGAATTAATTAAGCGGGTCGACCCGTCAACCCGTTTAAGTTTTTTTCTCTAAAATTAACAATTATTTATATTTTATTATATGTCTTAAATGGGTTAAACGGGTCGACCCACAAACCAGTTTAACTTGTTTAACCCGTGTAATGTGCCAACTTTTGTATATAAAATGGGTTAGATGGGTCAACCCGAAACCCGTTTAACCTATTCAACCCGTGTAACCTATTTAACCCTCCAACCCAACTATATATATGGGTTAAATGGGTCAGGTTCGGGTTATGTGTAATCAAATTAGGGTTGACATTGCTGAATCGATTATTTAAATAGGTCAGGTTGGGGTTTTCTGACCTGCCAACGTGCCAACCCGAACCCGCCAACCCGAACCCGACCCGAATTGCCACCCTTATCTATCCATGTAATATTATATTCAACCTAAAAAATATTTTGCAAAGACGGTTTTTAACTCGTGCTTCGCTGCAGATTAAGGTTTTACGTTAATTTATGTTAAACGGAGTTGTTCATTATAGGGGGATCCGGTGAGATTTTGCTTAACACGACACGTTAAACGGGTGAGTCGAGGTGGTATTGATGTACATGAGATGCTAAACGTGTTAGTCGATGTGATATACATGAGTGACGTTTAGCGCGTGTGTCGATATGATATACACGATAGACGTTTTACAGGTGAGTCGAGGCGGTATTGATGTACAAGAGATATTAAAGTGGTTAGTCGATGTGATATTGATATACATGAGACGTTAAATGGACGAGTCGATGCGAAACGTGTTAGTCGACGTGATATACATGAGTGACGTTTAATGCGTGCGTCGATGTGATATACACGATAGACGCTTAACGGGTGAGTCGAGGCGGTATTGATGTACATGAGATATTAATGCGGTTAGTCGATGTGATTGATATACATGAGACATTAACCGGATGAGTCGATGCGATATACATGAGTGACGTTAATTTTTGTTAAACGGAGACGTTCGTTAAACGGGTGAGTTGATGAGAATTTGCTTAAAAGGAGACGTTAAACTGGTTAGTCGAGGCGGTATTGATATACATGAGTAGCGTTTAACGGGTGAGTTGAGGTAGTGTTAATAGACATGCGTTGTTAAAGCGGTTAGACGATGTGATATTGATTGATATATACGTGAGACGTTAAACGAATGAGTACGCGCGATGTACACGAGTGACGTCTAACGAGCGAGTCGAGGTGGTGTTGATATACATGAGATGTTAAACGGGTTAGTAGAAGTGATATATGGCTTCCTTTGTACATTTGCGAGGTTTTCATTAATTTTTGATAAACGGAGTCATTCGTTAAACGGGTAAGTTGATGAGAATTTGCTTAACAAGAGACGTTAAACGGGTTAGTCGAGGCGGTATTGATATACATGAGACGCTAAACGTGTTAGTCGATGTGATATTGCTATACATAGATGTTAAATGGGAGAGTCGATGTGATATCAATGCACTGGAGAGACGTTTAAAGGGTGAGTCGATGTGTTATTGATATACACGTGACGTTAAACAGGTTACTCGAAGTGATATATTAATATACATTAGACGTTAAACGCACGAGTCGAAGTGATATGTGGATTTCTCTGTACATTTGCGTTGTTTTACGTTAATTTATGTTAAACAGAGTTGTTTGTTATAGGGGCGAGCCGATGAGATTTTTTTAACATGACACGTTAAACGGGTGAGTCGAGGTGGTATTGATGTACATGAGACGTTAAACGTTTTAGTCGACGTGATATACATGAGTGACGTTTAACGCATGCGTCGATGTGATATACACGATAGACGTTTTACGGGTGAGTCGAGGCGGTATTGATGTACATGAGATATTAAAGCGGTTAGTCAATGTGATATTGATATACATGAGACGTTAAACAATTAAGTCAATGCGAAACATGTTAGTCGACGTGATATACATGAGTGACGTTTAACGCGTGCATCAATGTGATATATACGATATACATTTAACGGGTGAGTCGAGGCGGTATTGATGTACATGAGATATTAAAGCGGTTAGTCGATGTGATATTGATATACATGAGACGTTAAACGAATGAGTCGATGTGATATACATGAGTGACGTTAATTTTTGTTAAATGGAGTCGTTCGTTAAATGGGTGAGTTGATGAGAATTTGCTTAACAGGAGACGTTAAACAGGTTAGTCGAGGTGGTATTGATATACATGAGTGAAGTTGAACGGGTGAGTCGAGGTGGTGTTGATATACATGCGTTGTTAAAGCGGTTAGACGATGTGATATTGATTGATATATACATGAGACGTTAAACGAATGAGTACGCGTGATGTCCATGAGTGACGTCTAACTAGCGAGTCGAGGTGGTGTTGATATACATGAGACATTAAACGGATTAGTAGAAGTGATATATGGCTTCCTTTGTACATTTGCGAGGTTTTCGTTAATTTTTAATAAACGGAGTCGTTCGTTAAACGGGTGACTTGATGAGGATTTGCTTAACAAGAGACGTTAAACAGGTTAGTTGAGGCGGTATTGATATACATGAGACGCTAAACATGTTAGTCGATGTGATATTGATATACATAGATGTTAAACGGGAGAGTCGATGTGATATCGATGCACTTGAGAGACGTTTAAAGGGCGAGTCGATGTGCTATTGATATACACGTGACGTTAAACCGGTTAGTCAAAGTGATATAGATATACATTAGACGTTAAACGCACGAGTCAAAGTGATATGTGTATTTCTCTCTACATTTGCGTTGTTTTACGTTAATTTATGTGAAATAGAGTTGTTCGTTATAGGGGCGAGCCGGTGAGATTTTGTTTAACACGACACGTTAAACGGGTGAGTCAAGGTGGTATTGATGGACATCAGACGCTAAACGTGTTAGTCGATGTGATATATGTAACACCCCCAAATTGGGTCGCAGCGGAATAAGGGTCCGGGGCGTGTTACTTCTCAGATCAATAACACAAGATATATATAGAACGACCAAAAAGTCTTTTTAAAACTGATACATTAGATTTAACAAATATTTGATACAAATAGCCCGAAGCTTTAACTTGTTCCATGTGTTATAATTGACAAGATACCTGGTAACACAACACATATTTCCCAATACCATAATGCTAACCATATCATTAGCATGACATCCCAAAACAAAAATCACCAATGTATCCCTTGGCACCTTAAGCTTCCTGGTTCTCCTGAAAAACATAGCTTAAAACGTCCAACACATGAATGTTTGTGAATTCAACTGTTGATAAATCCATATATTTAGGAGCCCACAAGAATTCCCAATGTAAAGAATAAATGGAATAGATGCAGAACAATCAAATAAATGTAATACGTTTCCCTATAAGCTCATGACACTGAAGCTCTGCCATAAATGAATACCATATAAATGGCCAACAAAGCCCTGATGATGTTTCTAAACCCACAAACATCCTATGATTCGATATGGTAATACGTACGATTTGCCCATGATAGGCTAATCACCCCTAAACGGGGAAAGCAATCTAATAGATCTATTTAGGGCTGTAAACGAACCAACGAACACGATAAATGAGCCTTTGTTCAAAGTTCGTTCATTTTAATTTAAACCGAACAAATAAACGAACACTAAACTCTTTAAATGGACGAAGATTTCCATGTTCATGTTCCGTTTATTAAGGAAAATAAGTTGTCATGTTCCGTTTAGGTATTGTTTATTAAAGACTAACCAACAGAAACAATCAAACATAAATGAGACATAGAAAAAACATTAATATATCAATTAATGCATAATGTATTTGTTTTATAAGTTGTTGTTTTATTTTAAACATACCAAATTAAAAAGTATACAAATTAAAATAAATATATACAAACATAATCATATAAATGAACATAAACCGAACGTCTAATAAACTCCTAATCGAACGTTCACAAAGAACAGTAAAACGAACGAACGTGACTTGATGTTCAGTTCGTTCATATAACTAAACGAACGTAAAAAAGTGTACATGTTCGTCAGACATCATATAAATGTAATTACGTTGCCCTAAGCTCATGACACTGAAGCTCAACATAAATGAATACCATATAAATGGCCTACATTCGTTTGCCAAGTGATAGCTAATCAACATAAATGAATACCATATAAATGGCATACCGTGATGATGTTCTAACCCGCAACATCCTATGATCGACATGGTATACGTTCGTTTGCCAAGTGATAGCTAATCACCCGAACGGGGATGTTAATCCCAATAGATCTATTCATAACATTCGCGCTCACAATCTAGTAATTGACAATTCATGAATATGGACTCAAATTGGGTTATCGCTACTTAGGGAAACTTGTAATCATATCATAAAAATTAACCACTTGTATCCGGTTATAAAACATATTTAAATTAAGGTCGTATAAGTACTAATCACATCGGGTAATTACTACCATGCATAATTCTATATAGCTAATCACCATCTAATTGTTTTGGAAAAGTTGTGTTTAATAAGTTAAAACGTTTATAATTACCGTTGTAGTAAAACTGGCGTAACTTTCGCGTTTCGAGTCCGTTTGAGGTGTTTCTTGCGCTCACGTTTTCGTATTAAATTGAGTTATCAAAATTTGACATTTTCAAATTTTGGACCTATTGGTGAACAATAACTTTTACTGTTCACACAAGATCATAAGTTTATTTATATAGTTTTTGTTGTCGTAAAACTCGTAAATGTCGTATTTTCTTCGTTATAGCTCCATTTTTAGCGATTCTTTCGAGCAAGTTCTCGTTTTTGAAAGTTCTATCAATTTATGAGGTTTACAAAAATAAAAGTTTCTGTCATGAATAGTAACTTTTATAAAAGTATTAATTGTCGTAAACTCGCGAAATTCATAACTCATTTGTTATTAATTGAAAAATTACAATTCTTATCATTTTGAAATCCTAAAAATATGTGTTATTTGTTAAAAATACCAAACTTGCTGTTTTATATAATTTTTATAAATTATTTTATAAAAATTCTTTTATAAATCCGTTTATTTATCGTATAACTTGTTTTTACCGTAACTTTTTCGTTATTTATCCGTTTTTCAAGTTCTTTACATGTCCGGATTCGTCTTGAGATGTAGTATTTTATAAAAACATAAAATAGATATGTTTATATTCGAATTTTTGACAGAATGTGGTGATGACTTTCTTACATCCATATTTAGACTTTGTTTTCATACTTTTCAACTTTTGTAACTTTACCACAAGTCTTTTTATACCATATATATTATATGTGTTACATATAATAAAGTCCATTAGTCCATCATTGTCCTCATATGTCCATGGTAACAAGATTAACAAGTTTATCAAGTTGATTATACACATTTACTTGTAGCTTTTCATGTAAATCATTAAAAACCCTAATCTTTCATTAACACTTTTTAAGCTTAACCAAGGTTGTTCATCACTTATACTTCCATTATAACCTTATTTTAGTGTTCATATAACATCACCAAAAGTCCATAAACAAGATTAACATGTCATTTGCATTACTTTTACTTGTAATCATATTAAGTAAACTTTATAAACCCTAATTTGTACATAATCATTTTTACACTTAACCAACATGGTATAACACTTATAGATCCATTTTAACATGACATTATCAATATCACAACATATGTAAAAGTGTACAAAATGATTATCACAAGTAAAAACTCTTTTTACATGTTTAAAAATCCTAAATGGTGATTCTTGCTATAAAGTAATAACATATGCATATAATGATAAATTCAAGAACATAAAGGGTTTTAGTTGACCTTCTTATGATGTATGATGATGAACAACACAATCTAAACCCTTGTTTAGATTAAAAACCAAAGCTTGCAAGTTTAAAAACCCTAGATTAGTTTGAAAAACCTAATCTTTCTTTCTTTGCTTCAACACTTGAAATTGGTTAACCAATGCTTGCAAACATTTTTGTATACCTTAGGAATGATGTGTAATGGCTTGTATAGGTTGTAGAAAATTTAGTATGGATTATTATAGATAGGGTGTTTGAGCCGTGGCTTATAAGGAGGACAAAGGAAGAGTTTTTGTGATTTTTGGTTAAGTGTTTTGCTATGTATGTGTATACTTGCCTCATATATGAGTTAGCTTAGTCAAAAAGAATGCAATAGTGGTCAAGAACAAGATGAGGGTCTTAAGGGTCTTGGTTTTGGTCAAAGAAACAAGGTATGCCTAGGTTTAATGGTGTAGTGAAGTACAAAGACCAACTTGTAAGATTTTTCTCATATTTCTTGTATCTATTGCTCCATATCCGGCATATAAGAGATATATATGATATATTTTTATAGTTTTTATGTATTGGGTATAAATGTGGGTATTTGTTGAAGCGTAGAAAAGTTTTGGTGGTTTCGGGAATGCCTAAACTTAATTTAGCGCGAAACGTAAACACTTTACGTAACCGATAAAAATAAAATAAACAAAGACCATAATTATTCTCAAAATAATTATTTAATACTTGGTTGATGCAAACGTTTAATTGTTTGATGCCCGATTGCATTGATTGATAATTTTTAGCTTACGCGATTTAACTTAACGTTTGCGATTTAAAAGCAAACGCTTACAATACTAAAAATACATAGCGGATTTATTAACGACGTCAATGACCCTAAAACATGGGGTGTTATAGTCTCCCCCCGTTAGATGAGCCTTGTCCTCAAGGCTTAAGACACGGTACTTGACGACGGTGCGGTCTTTGAGAAGAGGTGTGGGTATTTCTCCCGGAATTGATCCTCGCGTTCCCACGTAAACTCGGGACCTCGCTTGGAGTTCCATCGAACCTTGACTAATGGTATCCGGCTTCGCTTCAACTGTTTAACTTCACGACCCACTATTTCTACTGGTTCCTCAACAAAATTAAGCTTGTCATCAAGATGAAGTCCATCCAATGGAACGGCTAATGGTTCGTCGGCATGACACTTTTTCAGGTTGGACACATGGAATGTATTATGAACTCTGCTCAGCTCTTCAGGAAGCTCGAGCTTGTAAGCAACCTCTCCAACCTTTTCTAATACCTTGAAAGATCCAACATACCTAGGGTTTAACTTCCCCCGTTTGCTAAACGTACGACCCCTTTCCAAGACGAAACTTTAAGCATAACTTTATCCCCGACTTGGAATTCCATCGGCTTACGCTTTAGATCGGCGTAACTCTTTTGTCGATCACGATCGGCTTGCATCATTTGCTTGATTTGGATGATTTTCTTGGTCGTCTCTTGTATTAATTCTGGACCGAGGATTTGAGCTTCTCCAACTTCGGTCCAACAAACAGGTGAACGACACTTTCGACCATAAAGTGCTTCGAATGGTGCGGCCTTGATGCTAGCGTGATAGCTATTGTTGTATGAAAACTCAACTAATGGCAAGTGGTTAACCTAATCCTTTCCAAAATCGATCGCACAAGCATGCAACATATCCTCGAGAGTTTGAATGGTCCTCTTGCTTTTCCTGTCTGTTTGTGGATGGTACGTAGTACTCATATCCAAATTTGTACCCAAAGCGTTCTGAAGTGACCTCCAGAAATTAGATGCGAATCTTGGGTCACGATCACAAATGATTGAGACAGGTATTCCATGTCTCATAACCACCTCCTTTAGGTACATTCTTGCAAGTTTATCTAAAAGATCAGTCTCTCTCATCGGTGTGAAGATCGCAGACTTAGTGAGTCGGTCAACAATCACCCAAATGGTGTCGTAGCCTTGTGACATCTTAGGAAGCTTCGTAATAAAATCCATAGTGATGTTGTCCCACTTCCATTTAGGTATCTTGGGTTGTACCAACAATCCTGATGGTCTTTGATGTTCAGCCTTGACCTTAACACAGGTCAAACACTTGCTAACATAGGTGGCGATGTCGACTTTCATATTGGGCCACCAATATAGCTTCTTCATATCTTGGTACATCTTGTCGAAACCCAGATGTATAGAGTACTTTGATTTGTAGGACTCGTGCATGATCACAGTCTGTAAATCTCCATAAAAAGGTAGCCAACTCCTGCCATTGAGGCATAGGGTTCCATCTGCACGGGGTTCCAACTTTTCCGTCCTAATCGCCTCTGGATTTTTAGCGTTTTCAACCAACATTCCTCTAACATCTTCATTCTTGATGTTCTCTGGTTTTCGTGCTTCAGTCTGAGCATTCAAGATTTGTTTGGGAAG
>BQNB010021891.1:0-63668 GCA_026074375.1 Tanacetum coccineum | reverse complement strand
TGTATCACTTTCTAGAGCAGTTGGATTCCTAAGGGGCACTTCAGCAGTGGTAATCCTAGTTAAAGGGCATGCATTTCCTACTATAGTAAAGGTCCGACCAATAGGTCTCCAAGTGTATCCAATATTTGTAACACTTTTCCTGTTGGTTTCCAAACTTTTCTCTTTGAACCTTTCTTAACAAATTTAGATTTATTACGAGCATTTACATCATTGATAAAATCAAGAACACACAAATCATGATTATCAGAAAGCATGCAACCATTATACGTAACACATAGAAGTCCAGAATTCGCATTAAGTTTGAAATGCTGCACGTTTGCAGTTCCTTTAGGTTCAACAACAGTGTTCTTATTATTTAAACTAGATTTAACTGTCTTAGGGTGGGCTTCTACTTTATTCTTCTGAGTACTACTTGGTGTTCGCTGAATCTTATCTTCCTTTGTATTGCCTGACGGCTGTCATCCGCTAGCACTAGTAGACGGTTTTACTCCTGTAGAAGACAACATAGGTTTGTTAGAAACTAAGTTTGATGAAGAAGCTCCTTAAGTAAAATAGGCCTGTGGTCTGAGAGGTGACGATCCAGACAGATAGCCGAAATGAGAGGAAAAGCTGAAAGTAAACCATTAGACATAAGAAACCTATCTAATTTACTCATCTTGGTAGCCGAAGGATGAGCCCATGTGAAAGAGAATCCTTCCAGCTGGATATCGTTTAAACCCGAATTAGAAATAAAGGAATTAAACGCGTTAGCTCCATGACTGTTAAAAACCGATCCCCACCGTTCCTCAATACATCTAACTTCGTTGAAGTCCCCCATAATTAAACTTTCTCCATTCCAACTAGTGATAAGAGATTCGAGATAACTCCACAACATACGTTTAGATGAAACAGATTGGGGGGCATAGACCGAAATAATTAATAACTTCTGATTGTTCGGTATCCACGTCCCATACAAAGCTATAAAATTATCAGATATAGTATGATGATCCTTCTTGAAGAAATTAGTATCCCAAGCGCAAAGAATACCACCTGAATTGCCACTAGCCTCACTAATAATGTGGTCGAAAAAATAGTTTCCCCATAGAAATTTAACCTCCATAGCCGAAACACTCTCCATCTTAGTTTCTTGAATAGACAAAAAACTTACTTTATGTTTAGAAATCAACTCCTTGATCCAATCTTTCTTAGCCTTGGATCCTAGGCCTTGGATATTTAAAGAAAGACAATTCATCGGAAAACTAATTGTTCTCCTTGAGTTCCAATAATCTTCTCCATGTCTTTAGTACAACCTTCCATAGAAAAGCCCATTGTTTGACCCACCGTAATCATTTCTTCTAAAATCTCCAATATGGAACCGCCTTCCTTGATCTTAACCCCATTACTAAAACTTTCAGAAGAGACTCTGTCCACGGAGTTTTCCGCCTCTTCCAATACTCTCGAATTACTCCTTGCCGACCTACTAGGAGGTCGAACAGATTCTGCTTCAGGAATATCTTGATTATTACATGCTGGGATATCATTGGCAGGTGTGAAACCCGGAGGATAAGGGATGCTGGTTGACGTATCCGTGGTTCTTACTTCTTTAGTGCGTTTGTCAAGTAAGTCGTATATATTGAAAGGATCAGACGATACCTCCTTATCATTAGACTCACCATGTTGATGCTCGAAACCCTGAACTTCACCGTTATCGCCAAAGTATGTGTCCGAAACCACTTCACTAGCATTCTCCACCTCGTCGTTGTTCAGGTTATTTGCCTGTTCATTGATCTTAGCGGACTCGTCGTCCGAGAACAATTCTTTCTCAGGAACATCTTTGAAGGATGGGGACCAAACAAAAAGTTCCTTGGCACGAGCCCAAAAAACCTTCCCTTTTACAATAAGCTTAAAACTTTCCAAGATGTTCTCCGTTTGGCTGGTCTTAATACAAATACGTTTCCTTGCAAAGAGGTCATCATACCCATCTTCTAATTCAACCAATTCTCCCCATTTAGAACTGATCTTTTGAAAAGTTGAACGAGTCCAAGCATTTAAAGGAACTCCTTCAATGTCGACCCAAACTATCCGTTCTTTAGCTGCGAAATCTGATTGCGCATTACAAAGACGGCGAAACCACGAAGCAACCCCAACATGTTCCATGAATTTCGATTTAGACTTAGATGATTTCAATTCAATCATTACCCACAATCCTCCTAGGTAAACAACGCGAGTGTTATGAAAACCCTCGTTAGACAAAAGTACCTGTAAGTTATTAATGGAAGAAAATTGGAGAACTTCGCCCATAACACAATTCGTGAGATCCCTGTTCACCAGGCAAGAGTCGTCTAAAACCAAAGACGGTTTCAAAATAGACGAATAAGACTCTTTTGGTCTACCTTGATTCTGGACAATAGGCTGCTTAAAACCCGTTACATTACCAGAGGGCACCGGTTTCTCTTTCTGAAAGGTAGAAGCTTTAGGCCTTTCAAACCGAGCAGTATTAGCAGATAAGTGAAAACGACCAATCCAAATAGTTTTGAGATTCTCAATTAGACGATCAAGATTGAGAACATTAATGAACCGAACAAAAGCGAAACGCTTCCCTGCCTTAGATCTCTTATTAGGAATGAACACATCGACCACGGTGCCGTAACCGTTACATACCTTCCAAAGGTCCCTACTTGAACAATCATCAGGGAAATTAGAGATGAACACCGACTTCGAGATCTTGGAGGTTTGGTCGATTTTGGATTGAAGTGAGTTCTGGAAACGAAACCCCATGGCTAAATGCGATATATAAAATAAGGAACACGGAAATATAAAATAAATAAGAAAAGACAATCAAATCTAAACCCTAAGATCCCAGGATGAGAAAGACGCCTAACACGCTCGATATGAGATTCATCAATTAAATGACTGATCTCAATTTCAGGGGTTATAACGATTTCAAACACCAAGGATTAAGGGGATTAGATCGGAAGATTGGGGAAAGGGTTTGATCGCCGCCATTAAAAAATAAAAATTAGATCGGAAGATTGGGGGAAATAATAATAGGGTTTATATTCAAAAAATGAAAATTAGATTGCCGCCAAGATATACCAATTTATGTTTGGCTTCTTGCTTTAGATCGTGTCCCCACCAGATCTAATATGATCCGTTGAGGTATTCAATTTGATTCGTATTTGCGGTTCAAGATTTAGGATTGGCGGAGGAAAAAAGATGTTTCTCACCTCAAAGACTTTTTATTAGATTATTCTATGAAGTTGAAAACCTATATTTTTGGTTGTGTTTGGTAACAAGCATTTTGGAGCGTTTTGGAGCGACGAGCGGTAAGCATTTTAGATAAGAGTGTTGTTTTAGAGAAAGTAGACATTGTAGATTGTTTTAGAAAAGCAAACAATATCAATTAATATATTTTTTAAGAAAGTCTTACATAACATCTTATCGTATAAAGAAGTATTTAGAACTTCACGGATCATCATAAAATATTTTAAAAACTCAACAGTTATATTTAGATGAATAGGAGAATTATTTAAAGTTAAAGAAGTTTGGATGTGTCTTTTGATCCCTATAAAACAAAGGCATAATCTAATCACATTTCACTATTTCTAACATTATTCCATTCGATGTTAAGAGCCCGTTTTAATATTATGGCACATGTCTATTAAATTCACGGACCGGGCTTGTATCTAAACATGTTACTCTTTATAATAAATTAAAAACTCTTATTTCGCAGTTTTTCATTTAACTATGTGCGTTTACGGATCAATAAACCAGTGTTATAAGTACACGTGGGTCTCAGTTTTACTACTAAAAAATCCCATGCACTCGCACACTAAATGAAAAAAAAGCGGATAACATACTTTATCAACATAAATAAATGACCTATAAGATACCTGTAATACCACAAACGATGTAGTTGGCGGTGTTATAGGCCACAAAAATGCCCTATAACGAAACTTATAACATCTGCATCGAAGCCTCTTATATCACAAATAACTTATAAACTGACATTTACCCCTTAAATAATCTGA
Source organism: Tanacetum coccineum (assembly GCA_026074375.1). Taxonomy (NCBI): domain Eukaryota; kingdom Viridiplantae; phylum Streptophyta; class Magnoliopsida; order Asterales; family Asteraceae; genus Tanacetum; species Tanacetum coccineum. The sequence goes on along the minus strand of BQNB010021891.1, from coordinate 59,658 downwards.
AAATTACTTTCATCATATATGTTATTTGAAATATAGTCCGAACTAAGCACCTTAACAAAATCTAATCGTTTTGCATTCTTTGTTATTTAAAAATCTTGAGACTTTAAACGAGCGTATGGGATTGCTTATTTTTCTGCTTGTGGTTCTACTTAAAAGTAAGTACTTGGTGAAAAAAATTACCTTTGGAGCCAGTGTTCGGATTTTCTTATTTTATAAAAAAACACAATATATTTGTAAAAATAATAATTTCAACATAAGTTTTTTTATCAAGTTCATTTATAAAATGTTTTAAGTTAAATAAGAGAGTAAAAAGACACATTAATTCAATATCGACTAACTAACACGAAATAAGCAGCTCCTAACATGTTTATGAAAAACTGTTTATCTATTTTTTTAAGAAGAAAAGTAACTAGTGTTTGGATGAAAAAAATGCCTTTATGCTTACAAAAAGTAGATAAGTAGAAAAACAGAAAATATAACACAACAAAAGACCCTCTAAGCGTTACAAAGAATAACAATATAAACTTCGCAATAGTTTGTGGAAACTAGAAGGGGGTTGAATAGTTTACCCGTTAATTGGCGTTTTATAAGTTTGCTTATAAAAATCCTAGATTCGAGTTTATGTGATATCAACCAACAATATGGACAAACAATATATTTAACTTCAAACAACACAATCACAATATAAATAGTAACTACAAGATATGAAATGAAATACAAGAGATAAGAGATAAAACAATCAAACCACAACACCGAGAATTAAAGTGGTTCGGCTACGAAGCTCTTCTTCGCCCTACACCACTCCTCGAGTATCTGACTCGAGATTTCACTATGTCAACAAGCTCCCTTCAGGCGGAGAAAACCGTTACACGTCGCTTATGCCAATTTCCGACACTAAGCTAAATGTCGAGTCCTAATCTTAGCTATAACCAATCTTCCACCAACATCTGCATTTGTGTAAAGCATAGTGGAAACATTTTCTGTTTGTCTAATTTGCATTTTTTTATATGAAATAACTAAATCAAATCAATAATGGATATGCTTATACTTGTTTAGTTGTCATTAAAAGAAGATATTTATGCTTAGTTAAGATAAACTTTTATAAAAGTGAAATTTTCCATAACAGTATATATTGTTGAAAGAGTTATAAGGAATGCATTTTTTTTCTTTAGCGTATAAAAAATGTTAAGAATTGCGCTTATTAAAATGTTGCGTCACTGAGATTGCTCGAGATAACCATGATATGACTGTCCTACTTTTGCTCGAACGAAATGACTTTTGTTGGACTAAATGTTTTGAATGTAGAAAGAGGATTATCACTTAAAATCGACATGTGTTGGATACTTAGTATGTTATGTCGTAGCACAAGTAAATGAACATTATTACTGACCTTTTTAATATTTTGAAAAATACACTTCTTCAATTAAGTATTAGAAAAACCCATAGTTGCACTATATCGCAATGTAATGTAATAAACAAAGGGTTAAACACAAGCTATAACAAAGTTCAAATACGTAATACGTGTTTTCTATCAGTGAATACCGGTATAAAACATATGAGCATGTAAATTCACTTCTGGTAGTCACGATCAGGTTTTGCTAATTGGACTCATTCCATTTCTTGCATATTAAAAATACGACTCAGACATATGTCGATCTATACTTGTAACAAGTGATGATATTCAATACTAAAATTTAGTAAAATGTATAAAACTTATGGACACTAACAAGCCGCATTTGTATTACACACATCCTTTTATATACAAATTCTAGTCTTAAATAATGTTGTTGTTTCACTTTCTATATTACTTAGGACTTTTAAGGGATAGTGTATTAAAAGTTTCATCATCAATTTTGTTTTAATCTTCAAATCTTCATCTCTCTTTCTTAGTTTTTAGTTTGCACTGAGAAAATATTTTATTTTCATTTTTTGATTTCTTTTTTATCTTCAATGAACATGTGGGTTTACGAGAAGAGATTTGGGTATTTATATAACAATGTTGAATCTGGGATTTATAAATCATTACGTTTAAAAGTTTGAGATCTATAGCCACATGAATAATCTTTCATAAGTTTGAGATCTATTCTAAATGTGGCACAAGGATTTTATTTTGTTATTTTTAGTTATTTTTTTTATATATATAAAAGGGTGTCCAATAGGTTTTCTTATGATTCACGTCCATTGATCTATTTTTTTTTTTTAAACCTTATTAAACATGTGATTCGTGATCTTTTATGCACCATTGCATCATTGAAGAATAGGCTATTGCAATTTTGAAAAATAAACAAGATGAGGCTATTGCAATTTTGAAAAATAAACAAGATGAGTTAACAGGGACAATTTTGTAATTTATCCTTATTTACATGTCAACTCTTGTTATATGTTTTGTGTCAACCAAACATGATTTAAACTTTTAAATTACAAGATTTAAAACATTCGGGGTTAAAAATACCCCAAGATTTTAAATCCACGTTTTTAAATTTGTGAACCAAACGGCCAAGGTTGAAGCATTAGTAATGCTCCTAGGGGTGTTTATTAGTTTTGTTATCTGGTTGTTCGATTTATTTAGATCAGTTAGTTTGATTTTTTTTGTTAAAATAGAAAATCAAAATGAATCTTAATTCAATCGAATCGGACCGAACCGAAAATCAAATTTGAATTCGTTTCGGTTTTTGAGTTAACAAAAATAACCCGAATTACATTATTCATATCTTTTTAATACTTAATTATATGTAAAAAAACATAAAAGTGTTTTTTTATATTCATATTGTCAAAACTATATCCAAACCGAAATTCAAATTTTTAGTTTGGTTCGGTTTTGGTTTTTTGTTTATTATGTTATTACCCGGTGTTGCAAAAAAATGTCTACACCGTCGATTAATTGCCGCCTAGACGCTACAAGGACACCAATTTTGCCGATTTGTGTAAATCGGTGGAAATCGGTCAACAACGGTCAATGACGGTCAACGACGATTAATGGTGGTTAAACTTGCCGGAAACCTGTAAATCTTGCTGAAAATACCCTAGTTGCTTTTAACTCGCTAAATTACCCAAAACTCGCCGGAAATATTAAAATGTTAATCCGATTAATCGCGGATCAATCCGACCAAAACCGATTACATGTTAAAAAGAGGTCAACCGCCTCAATACATAGTCGCGGTTTTTGCAACCTTGTCAACACCCCAAATCAGATTGTTGAGTTATTATTTCCCCCAAATTGGATCCAAAAGGTATTACTACATGATTTTATAAATTTAATTTGATATTCACTATTACTACTATTATCAATTCATGATTAGTTAAAATCACTGAATGAATCTGTGCTAACTGATTGATTGATTGTTGTTTAGATGCTTCGTGGCTTTACGGACTGTGTCGTAATCGTTGTTCTACTAACAACTACACAAACTTTATAAAAAATACTTAACAATGATATTTTGCAAAAAGTTTGAAACTTAACATAAAAATGTAAAACTAAAATATTTGTAAAAGAAAGTTTATAAAAATAAGGATTAAAGATGGTGTAATAAGAGATTAAGTGGGTATAAAACAAAATCTAAAACTTCAAAAAAAACTCAAATTTGTTGTAAAATAATACTAATGGGCTTATGTATATTCACCATTATCTCAACCGGCCCGTTAGGGTTTACATGTATTTATCTTCCCTATAAATACTTGATACTTGTAACCTCTTGGATTGATATACCTCAATAAGAATTCTCCATTCTCCTCATTCTTCTCTTATTCTTGTGTTCTTGTTTTTACATTCATAACACGTTATTAGCACGGGTCTCTATAGCTAGATGAAACGAAAAATTCATAATTGGTTTTGACGGCTGAAATTTGTATCCATCATCAAGGTACTGAAATAGCTAGGTAATATAATTTTATGCACAAAGGATAGATCATTGATGCTTGTATTTGTTTACCAAGATCTACTATGATCTGCAATATTTTTTAATAATTTTTTTAGTATGCAATATTTTTTTTCATAGAATTTCATTATGAAACTAACGTATTAATTAAAAGAAGCATCATAACATATTGTAGAACCAATTTATATTTTGAATTCAAATTAATTTCTTTAAATGATCTTTTTTTTTTTTTTTTATATTTTATTATGTTATATGGATCTGTTATTGTATTCCGGTACGTGTGAGAAATTGTTATCATATTAATATCAAGAATAACGATCTTTATTCATAATAAAACCAAAATATCATTATGATCTAATTATTATGGCCATCCACATTCTGTAACGGCTTAGTCATTATGACTCAATAATGTTTGTACTTAATACGGTTATATTAAAAAAAATATCATAACCTCATGTTATGATTATATTTATTCATAATAAAACCAAAAGTTTTATTACAATGAATACAATTAAAATACAATAACCTTAAGTTATTGAACATCTTTTAAAGAACATCAAGTTCAAGTTCTTTGTGATTCATTTAGATGAATCACGATAATAACACAACCTCATGTTGTTGTGAAAAAAAATAATAATTAGAACCTCAAGTTCTAATATGATTCTTTCATAAGGATCAATATCATAACATCATGTTATGCTTGAAAAATAATAATTAGAACCTCAAGTTCTAATTTTGATTCAATTAATGGAATCAATAACATAACATCATGTTATGTTATAAAGAAAAAAAAGATTTATCATGATTCCCTATGGAGAATCAATGATGCGTTATATTCTAGTAGATCTAGAAGAAATCTACTAAGTTTTAAAGATATAAAATGCAATGGTTATCATCTTGAAACCATAATTACATCCATTAAAAATGGGAAAAAGTTCACAATGGAAAGAATGAAATGTCTGTATTCTGGATTGTATTTTACATACATAAATCAGACAGAAATAAACATGGCTTCTACTCGAAAAGGTGTGGATCCCAAAATATTTTCCATTTGGCATGATCGTATGGGTCATTCAGGTAATATTATGAGGAGGAGAATAATTAAGAACTCAAATGGGCATCCATTAAAGGATCTCAAGATTCTATTATCAAAAGATTTATCATGTGAAGCATGCTTTCTTGGAAAAATGATAACTAGGCCCTCGATCAATAAACTTGAAAAAGAATCTCTTTCGTTTCTAGAAAGAATTGAAAGAGACATTTGTGGGCCAATTACTCTTCCGTGTGGACCATTTTGATTATAATAGAATCAATAACATAACCTCATGTTATGTTATGAAAAAAAAGAAAAAAAAGGGTAAAACTTTAAGTTTTATTATGATTCCCTCAAGAGAATCAAATAACACGACTTTGTGTTATTTTTATATGTTTGTATAGAACCTCAAGTTCTATTACTGTTAATCATGTCGATATAATTATTTAATCATTTACTGATTTGCTAAATTCATGATTTTGCATGTTTTCTACATGATATTGGATAAGATTATTTTGCATACTAATGTCATGATATTTGCATGATATTTACAAAAATTATACTCCTATTTTTTTTAATCTTTTATTTACTTGGATATGGTAAACTATATGCATTTACAATGAATATTGCATGTCTTTTGTCTATCTTTTCCGAATCAATTGTGTTTATACTGGTATTTCTTTATAAAGTGAAGTTTCTAATCATTTTATTCTGGTTATTGAATTTGGTTATTGATTTTAAGAAGAAAAAAGAGTCATGAACACTACTAATAACATATATCAACATCGTAATATAATCAAGATTAGATATGTTGCCATAATGGAATGTGATGCATCTATTTATTTTTAGTTTAGATGTGTAGTATAGTATATTTTTACTATCTATCTAAAAATCTATGTTATATATGTGTTGCATGAAAATCGAAAGTATGTGTTTAATATACGTTGCATTTGTAATCATATTAATTTATGATTAGTCTTCAATAAAAATGTTAATGGCGTAAAACAAAATTTGAAATTGCTATCATGATTTCTTTAATAGAATTAAATAACATAAAATAAAATTATGTTGTTTTCGTATTTACTCATGTTTAATTGATCTTTATGCATTTTTTTTTCTTTTCTTGCTTTAACATAATCTCAATTTATTATATGTGTGTTTTTTTTAATCCTCAAGGATCTATTTGATATCTCCTTGAAGAAAACAAACTACATATAACATCACGTTATAAATATCAATTCATTTTTGAAACTCAGATTTATGATTATTTATTTTTAATGTTCAATGATTATTAATTATATCATATAATCATTTAATATTAAGTCATGTTTATGATATTCTATCTATTATAATCAATAATACTATGCTGAATAGAATAAAAGTACAATAACTTCAAGTTATTGTTAAAAAAAAGGCAAGAATGAAAAGAAAAAAAGTCCTCCCTGTAAGAGTGTACTAAAACAATGATATTCTTGGTCATCATCACAATGAGTATTTTAAAAGAGAATATATCTAACGGTGAAAGATTCGTTAAATGTATGTCAAAATCTAAAAGAAAGATTTGACCATCAAAAGCAAGAAATTCTTGTAAATATGAGCACAATTTCACAATATTGAGTATTACCTCTGAATGATAACAAGAAAATATGCGATGAGATGGTTAATGCCTCGTATATGCTCATATATCGAGAACGATGCTTTGATATGAGTTTCTTTAAATAAAGCAATGGGTATGCTTTAAGAAACACGATAAACCCGTTTACTAAATTTGCTCCATTCACTCAACTGAATGTGACTCAATAACGATGATCATGTAGATATCGTGATTATGGACGTGGTGAAATAATTATTATCGTTTTAATTCAAAGAACTTGTTTGCAACCTCAAGTTGTAAGATTAAAGATGAGTAAATCAACGTATAGATCTCCATTCCCTCTTGTGAATGTGATGAATAGATTCATTCCCTTAAGTGAATGTGATATAATGATAAATATAAAATCTTCATTCCCTCAAGTGAATGTAATAATGTAATGATATGGTCGAGGTAATATGACAATGACAAACCACTAGTAATGGCAAAATAGAATAAGAAAGGAGCAAACAAAAATGTGATTTATGCAAAAATGCAATATGATGTATGCAAAATACAAGTGTGTCAAAGATATTACACACTATATTAATAGATTTAAGAATCTATGCTAACACATTTTACTCTGTAATAGAAATATAAAATTGTCATGAGAAACAAAGTTAAATATTAAAGATGCATTATATTTTTTTGTATCTTTCTCGACATGCATTATATAAAGATTAGTAAAAGCTAATCATTGCCATAACATAAGTTTATGAGCAATAATTACAATATTTTTTTTGACATGACCGGTTCTACCATCCCGAGTCATTAATGATGCGAAAACTATTGAAGAAGAAGGTTCTTCAATCTAATGTTATCTCTCAAAAAAAAAAAAAAAAATTATTAAGTTAATCAACTAGATGGGGACTTTAATCTCAATATTCTGGAAAGAAAACACGTGGATATTATGTTAGGCCTACAAGATCACACATTGTATGAACCATTTAGAGTTTAAAATCGATGCATCGTCTAAATGGTCATGAAATTGCAACCTCGAGTATGCATGATTAATACGCTCAATCGAGCTAACAATCGGAGTAAGTATGTCATCATGAATATGCGATGAATTTACTTCTAATTATTCAATAAAAATGAGATAAAATTGTGTTGTTGTTGGGGCAATATTATTAATATTACACTACAAAATTAGCATCATGCCAATATGTTATTATAAATCCTCCATTTTATAATTGATTTTGGTTATTAACCAAATTTCAATTTTTTTGTGCAAATTACTCCACCTAAATGCACATATACGGATATAGAGAGGATTAATTCCTTCAGGAGGAGAGAAGTAGCTGCAAATTAAGAATGAATTATCATATTCTATTGATCCTCGAAAGAAATTTTATAGATAATCTAATAACCATACAAAATTTCAGCTACTCATGCTCTGATTATATGTTGTCCCTTAAGGACACTATTATGACATGCCTCAAGCATGGTAGACAAATTGATTCCAAATAAAATCCTCGATGAAAAATATGGAGCATGAAAACAAGATGGTTGTTCGAGGTATAAAAGACCCATGATAGTCTCATAAAGAGACACTAGACATGAAGGTTTCAAAGAACTCAGATAGCTAAGAGAACTAATAAATTCTTTCTTGTCTTGAATTATATGGAATCGAAAAAAACGACGTCGATAAAAATTTGTCTACATACAATGTATTGCTTGCTATTATGCATGATGAGGATCAGAAATCAACTAATATCCAAATATGAGCTCAATGAAATGTTTGGCCAACATAAAAAGACACAGTATCTTGCAAATACTAAAACTATTGGAACGTGAAGTTCATACACATCAATGTGTAAAATCTATTGGATATACATCGGTTTTTGTGTGAAACTGAAATAATAGCTCTAAAGTTATGTGCTTTAAAACTTGAGTTGTGAAATAAATAAATTCACAAAACAATAAGTTGATTATTAAGAGATATATTATCTCGAGGTGGATGTAAATATCTTATTGATATTTTATGAGACAAGTATTTATTTTTCCTTAAAATAGGATTTATCAAGTTCTCTCATATTCTACGAAGGAGATTTAATGCCTAAGCATGCCTTCAATTCAACTTCATAGAAAACAATAAAAGTTCTTCAATAAACTTTAATTGATCTAATTGAATGAATCCTTATATGGATAAAAATCATTTTGGACGCATCTTATATAAATTGCTTTTGCACATGTCTCTAAGAAATGAATGATCCTAAGTACCATACATAAGTGCAATTGAGGTTTTGATGTTAATTGTGCAATTAATATGCGTCATAAGAGTGTATTTTCTCTTTTAATCTTTATAGACACATTGTATACTTTCTAACAAATGCATTTGATATTGAATTGGAAGCTACACATATATTTTGTTATCATTGCAGGACTTATTCTTAACATCAACAATTTGGTGGACTTCATTACAAAGTTGTCGTCAACAAAAGTATTTGAGCAACTCGTTCAGAAGATTAGCATTCGATGCTTGAAATATATACATTAAATTGAGGAGGAGCATTATGCGCACTGCACTCTTTTCCTTCATCAAGTTTTTATCCCATTGGGTTTTCTTGATAAGGTTTTTAATGAGGCAGTATATACCGTATGATAAACGCTGAATATCCAAGGAGGAGTGTTGTAAAATAATACTAATGGGCTTATGTATATTCACCATTATCTCAACCGGCCCGTTAAGGTTTACATGTATTTATCTTCCCTATAAATACTTGATACTTGTAACCTCTTGGATTGATATACCTCAATAAGAATTCTCCATTCTCCTCATTCTTCTCTTATTCTTGTGTTCTTGTTTTTACATTCATAACAAAATTAATATATATATTGTGAGAAATTTAACAAAGATTCATATATGAAAATATAAAAATTTAATACAAAGTTTAACTATTTCTAAATAAATTAAATCTAATCTACTAAACTAAAAAGTAAAAAAAGAAAAAGAAAAAAAAAAGTGGTCGGCTGCTGTGTTGTGTTGTGCTTCTCTTTTTCTTTTCGTAGGTTTAACTAGAGGTGTCATTTTCAACCTATTCAAACAAAAACAAGTCATGTTGGGTAAATTTTCTCATCTCAAATGTTGGTTTGGGTGGAGTTAGGGGTGTTGATCGGTTCGGTTATCGGGTTATTCGGTTAGTTCGGTTAAATTTTTTTTTGGGTCAACTCGAAAACCGAACCGAACCGAACTAGAATTCAACCGAACCGAACCGAAAACCGAATTCGAATTCGGTTCGGTTCTCGGGTTGACCCAAATAACCCGAATTTCACTATTTAAAAAAAAAAATTAATAGTTACATAGATTTTTAGTAAAAAAAAATTATTATTAACATAAAAAGTGTTTTTTTTATGATAACATTTTAATAGTATTTATATATATAAATATATAAAAATATATATATAATTATATGAATTCGGTTTTCGGTTCGGTTTTCGGTTTGGAGTGTCAAACCCATATCCAACCCGAGAACCGAATTAGTAGTTCGGTTCGGTTCGGTTTTGGCGAATTCGGTTCGGTTCGGTTTCGGTTTTCGGTTTTTATGCTCACCCCTAGGTGGAGTGAAACTAAAATGATGAGTCCAAATGGGTCACCTCATTCTTTGTGTCAAATAAAAAATGGGTCAAATATGTCTCAAAAATAGATCAAATGGGTCATTAGAATGAGCCAAAAGCCCAATACCCTAATTAGTTAAAACATATACCATTAACTAAAAAAAAACATGTCATTTCAGCTAGTTTAGCCGCGTTCGCAAAAACACAATAACAATGTTGAATTTGACTTGTATAAAAAAGAGTAAACGTCATAAAGGTAAAATTTGAAATGACACACTACCATACCTTTTAAGATCAGGCAATATGGTGGTGGTCAACCACCTGGTAATGGAGGTCACTGTAAAAACCAAAGAGATAATGCAAAGCTTTATTGAATTAATGAACCAATAATAACACTACATATAGAGTATATATAAGACAAATAAAGGGTATAACCCTAAAAGCTAATGAGCTGTAGACCTCTTATGGGCTACATGCTAACATCTCCTCTCAAACTCGCAATGCTGCAGCGAGAAACATTGAGTGTTTCTCATTCAGAAAACGAAAACGTGATCCAGAGTGTGGCTTGGTAAATAAATCTGCAATCTGTAAAGTAGATGAAACAAACGGTAGAAAGATAGTCCCAGCGATGACGAGTGAAATGACAATCTATCTCAATATGTTTGGTGCGTTCATGAAACAGTGAGTTACATGCAATCTGAATAGCACTATGATTATCACAATGTAACAGAGTAGAGTGGCTAATACGAATACCCATATCTGCAAGCAACCAACGTAACCAAACAATCTCACTAGTAGTCACTGCCATGGCATGGTACTCGGCTTCAGTAGACGATTAGAAAGTATATTTTGTTTCTTACTTTTCCACGAAATAAGGGAATCACCCAGAAATATACAAAACCCATCAGTTGACTTACGTGAAACAACATCACTAGCCCAATCAGAATCGCAATAAGCACGCAGGTCCAAGGCAGACGTAGACGGAAAGAAAAGTGTCTGGAATTGAGTACCACAAAGGTACATGAGAATATGCAAAACAGCAGCCCAATGAACCGTTGTGGGAGCAGAAACAAACTGACTCATAATATGAACTGCATAAGAAATATCTGGACGTGTAACTGTAAGGTAAACCAAACAGCCATAATAGTTTGATACAAACTTGGGTTCTGGAAAAGGTTGGTACCATTGTAGGAGTGTATTTTTAGCCTTTAGACATCAAAAAGGAATATCTTCAACCAATTTGTCTGTAATTCGTGCACGATCAAGTAAATCACCTATATACTTGGACTAAGACAAAATATATCCTTTTGGTGAAAAAGCAACCTCAATACCTAGGAAATAATGAAGTAAGCCCAAATCTTTCATAGCAAAACGATACGCTAACTCCAATTTCAGTGATTCAATTCCAACACAATCATCTACGGTAATAATCATGTCATCAACATATAACGACAAAAGTGTACGCCCAACACTTGATTGTTTTATACAAAATATTGTCTAAGAATCATGATGGCTAGGACAAAACCAAAAGAGGTACACAAAATGTTGCAAATTTCTCATACCAAGCACGAGGTGCTTGTTTGAGACCATAAAGTGCTTTTCTGAGCTTGCAAACTTCTCCTGGTTTATGAGAGACACCGGGAGGTGGTGTCATTAAAACTTCTTCGTTCAGGTCACCATTCAAGAAAGCATTCTTGACATACAACTGAGATATTTTCTACTTACGACTTGAAGAAACGGCAATCAAGGTTTTTACCATTGTCATTTTTAAAACTGGAGCAAATGTCTCTTCATAATTCATACCATACTCTTGAGCATAACCTTTGGCAACAAGACGAGCCTTATACCTTTCAATGGATCCATCATATTTGGTTTTAATCCTGTAGACCCAACGAGATCCAATAGCACCTAACAATCGTACTAAGTGCCACGTCTGAGTCTGGTGCAGTGCAGCAAGTTCCTCGGCCATAGCAACCTGCCAAAGTGGATTTCAAACAGCCTCTCTATATGACATAGGCTCGTGAAGACGGTGAACATAAGCAATAAACAAATTAAAGGAATGAGAATAACAAGAATAAACAAAATCATCCCTTTTTGTAGACTTACAATTACGTTTTGGTCGACCACTTGGAGGAGGACCAATAACAACTTCAGTAGATGATTGGGTAGCCATAGGAGGAGGTTTAGTAACAATTGTAACATGTGGTGTTTCGGTGTCTGTGGGTGTTTCTTGGGGTGTTTTTTGGGGTATTTCTTGAGGTGTTTCTTGGGGTGTTTCGGTTGCATCATCGAAAGGGTCTAATTTAATGAGTTCAGGTTGAGTCAAATGATGTGAACTAGCAAGAACAGAAAAATAAGGAACATGCTCCAAAAACTGAACATGGCTTGGAAGTGTTCCAATTTTCGACCAACATGATTCATAACAACGTAACCCTTTTTGACACTCACCATAACCCGGAATGACACACATCTAGATTTGGTTGTCAACTTGGTACGCTCAACATGAGGTTTAAGAACAAAACTGTAACACCTCAAAACCAGTTTTTAAGTATTTAATTACGAAAAATCCATTAGAGAAGGTTTGATCATAACTTTAGTAGTCTAAATGTGCTAAGGGACTTAAGCATCTGTCTGGCAAAACCAATACGGTGTATTGGTAAGGTTGAATACGGCGTATTGATATAAGAAATGGATATGGCATTTCGGATTAATAAATACGGAGTATTGGTAATCTAGCTTGGATACGGCGTATCCATGGGAATGGATACGACGTATTGGTTAAGTCGGCCAAAGGAAATGACTAAACTACCCTTTTTGATGAGTCACCACTTTCACATAAAATATCTCAGCCTTATCATTCCTGGACATTCTAAAAAAAATGTTCCAGAGAAGTGTGGTGTTTCTGTGTGTCGAACTAAGAAGAGGAAAGGAGGGAAAAAGCTCAAGCTTGATGATGTAATGAAGAAGATTAATGTTCTATGTTAAGGGATAAGCCCTAGTAATGATCTTATTCAAGTAAGTATCTATAATTATGATTTAATTGGTGAAATTATGAATTAGGGTTATTATACCTAAATTGGGGCTTTTCACCATATGATTAATATATGATCATATGATGTTAAGATATAAAGAATGATGTGTTAATAGGTTGTATAACCCATAGTATAACCCAGATTGGAAGTAGATAAAGATGTGCTCAAGAGCATAGTATAGTTACCGAGCTCCATCATGTTGAACCCTCAAGGTGTATGCTTAAGCGTCATAAGGTGTTTTATAAAGGTTGTCATCAAGTGTCAAACACCTTGTAAATGTAGAAGTTAAAATGGGTAAAACCATTGTTATGTTATTGAGTTTAAGTATTTGTGTAAATGGGTCAAATGAGGTGTTTGGTAAACCCGTAAGATATATGTTTCCGTAAGTCTTTGAGACCACGAATATTATGAAATGGTTTAATATGTTGTATTAATGATTTCTGGAAAGTTTCACGTCGTTTCGGGTTAAGGAAGTCATATTTTGGGTCAAAAAGAGCTTTTCTGCATATGTTTCTGCAGGTTATAGGTTTGATGGTTCAATACGGCGTATCCAATTGATGGATATGGCGTATTGAAGGTTTAGGGTGGATACGGCGTATCCATGTCTGCAGTTTTTGGTCAATCTTGTTTTAGTCGTAAAAACCAAACCGTAAAGAGTTAGAAAACGTGCCACCTGCCGTTTCGAAGGTATTTGAGTCTATTTTATGTTAATGAAACTTTCAAGGTTGATTGTAGTATTTTGCGTCTTTTATTAAAAGGGACTACCGGTTAAGTTGTTTCCGCAAAAAAGTTTTTAATTATGGTCAAAATCAAGAGTCTAGAAAGGGGCGTTTCAACTTGGTATTAGAGCTTCGGTCTAAGAGAAGTAGGTTTTCACTATAGGTTGCCTAAACTTAGACCACTAGTAGGTGCGTATGCCGTAAGTTTAAGTAACGAAGAATGTGAATGCCTTAGTTATAAGGTAGTTAAGTGTTTGTGACAAATAGAATGAGGATGCTTAGACATATTAATGATTATACAATGTGGATTGGTCGTTGATTATATAACTTTGATTAGAATGTTAAACGCTTGTTGGAAAAGCTTTAATTGAAAATGTTGATGTAATTATTTGATGTAAGTATAAGAAAGTTATGTATATGTCTAAGTGTTATATAAATATAGGAAGGTATGATATTATGAGAAGTATGAGTTAGTAAGATGATTAAGATTGCATATTTGATGAAGCATAACTTAAAAATGATATATGTTATTTTTGCCATAGACTAAAAGATTATGAATGTGGTTAAGAAGGTGAAACACTTAACAGATAAGTGTTAAGTATAGAATTATATGTTTATGTAACGCAAGGTCTATGGTAGGTTATTTAAATAGGTAAGTGAGGTAAGATGTATATTATGGCATGAGTTCAAGAAATGCTTGAGCTAAGATAAATGCACAGGATTGCATGTTAATAAGTAATGATAAAAGTATGTAAGTATAAGCTAGATAATGTGAAGATGTTTGAATTATGAAGAAGTTGTTTAATGAAGAATTATAGTATTGAGAATAAATGTTTGTATGAATTGCTAATAAAGAGTTGAAGTATATAATGTAGAAAACGTAATAAAGTATAATGTGATGGTATGACGTGAATCAGTATGAGACGTATATGAATGATAAAGAATGAGTGTAATCTCGTTGATATATGAAAGAGACGTATGATAAGTAAAATGGATAAATGAGTGTATCTTAAAGCAAACCAAATGAATGAATAATAAAGAATGGGGTTTATATACGTGAAAGAGTTTAATGAAATAAAGAATATATTAGTATAACTTTGATATGAGTTCAAGTGGGGAGTTGAACGGATAAAAAGACCTGTATACGTATATGTAATACATGAGAATGTCAAGTATCATTTGGATCTTGTGTAATATAAAGAAAGATGATAAGTGAGCTAGAATTGCGTAAGGCAATAAAAATGAAATTGAGAACTGTATGATTAGAAAAGTATGTAAATGACAAAATGAGTAAAGAATGATAAATTTAAATATAACTTGGATCCAGTGTGAATGTAATGGTATCCTTCGGGATAGCCTAATGTAATGTTATCCACCAGCTTGGCCAAGCTTGTCAAAGTGTAAAGTGAATGCTAATGGTACCGCAAGGGTACAGTTAAAGTCCCTTCAAGGGAATGTGATAATGATCTAGATCCAAGGCTAAAAGAGGTAAAAAAATGTAATGTGAGAAAAAGTGAAAGAATAATGGGCAATAAATGTAAAATGCAAAAAAGGTTAAAAGTTAAAGTATGTAATAGTAGTTGATTGTTATGTCGGAAGTGTATAAGTAGGATGATTTATAATCTCATTATTTAAATAGATTGGGACACCTCTTCATTTAAATAAAGAAATTGTGAACCACCGAACCATAAGTTTATATTTCTTTATTTACATTGATTGTGAAGCTTCTCAATATAAATAAAGAAAATGATAACGCTCAAATTATACATAATTCTATATGCGTTATCTATGCTTTTATACCTATATATTAGTTTATTATAAGAACTATTGGTACATAATATAATATATTTGTCATTGTAGGTTCATGTGATGTGTCGTGAAAAAAAACAAAAGAATAAACGAAGATTTGAAGCTTAAACGAAGAAAGAACTCAAGATAAAGATCTCCCGACACCTGTTCACTGTTTTGGCCATAACTCGGTCATACGAACTCCGTTTGACGCGATTCTGGCGGCCACGCGAAGAGAATTCAATTATTACAACTTTCCAAAAAACCACGAAGTGAAAATTATCAGAAGTGCGCCGGTTTTGCAAAAAGTGCGACGCACTTTTCCACCGACTTAAAATTAAATACACCAGCATTAATACCCGAAGTGCGACGCACTTTTTATGAAGTGTGACGGTTTTTCGAACCCAGAAAGCCTATAAATACCCTCCTTGGCTCTCTTATTCCACATACCCTCACACATCCTTCCTCTATTTTCTCTAGTCCTATTCCACACCTCAAAGAAGGGATTTTTGGGGATAAAGGCTTGACAAACCTTTGATCTAAACCTCCCTTGATAACACAATCATCACAATAAGTAGAATCAAAGTAAGAAGAAGTTCTTGAAGAATTTGGATGAACTTTCTTGTATTCATCAATATTCCAAGGTTTTGATCCATCTAAAGAAGTAGTAGTGAAGTGTAATTCGAAGCTATAAGCTATTGTGACGGAATTGTTCATAGTTTCTGGGTTTTCTACTTAAATATAATAAAAGTTCTTGAAGAAATCACTATTCTTTGCTCTTGAAGTTGGTATAATCTTGTTTCTCTTATTGAATATGATGTTTACTGAGTTTATTATGATTGTTATGTGTTTGATTGTTCTTGCTATGGAGTAGTTTTATCATGTTTATTTGGGAATTATGAGGTAATATGGATTGAACTTAGATAGCTAATGATTTTGGTAAATGGTGAATATGAACTTGATATTTAGATATTTGGATTGTTAACCACCATTTGATCACTCACTTAGCTCGGAAGTAGGGCGAAAGGGTCCGAACTTTGTGTTTGATTTCGAGTTGTCTGTCTATAACAACTCGGTGTTAGCTTTGTGAGAATTAGCTAATAAAATGCTCGTCATCCCAAATATATAAATGTTGAATGCTTAACCTCATGTCTAACGAACTTGGTTGAGAAAGTTTATATTTGTTATTTCCAAACTTGAATCAATCTTAAAGCATTTTTCATAATTAAGTCTATAGGTCGAAAAGATTCTTTCTTATGTTAAATAGACGATCTTTTGAATAAGCTAACACTCATTCATTCGATTATACTTAAATTCATGAACTCGTTATCATCCAAAGTTATCCTCCATTACCCCTGTCTCCTAAATAAACATTGCTTTTATAATCTTGAAATTCGTGTTATCAATTATCTTTAGATTCATGATAAATCTTTAAGATATCTTTTTGCAAAATCTCTTACTTTACTTAGAATACCAATCCCTGTGGATCGACCTGGTCTTACCCTAAAATCTATACTATTAACGGGGGTTTATACTTTACCCGTGTGTTAGTTGGAAAATTGGATAAAACTAGTAATATAAATTTAAAGCTTTTATAACACATCAAAGTTTTTGGCGCCGTTGCCGGGGATTAAGATCATTCTTAGTTAAGTTGTTACTGATTTTGCAATCAAAATTTTTAAAATCGCCGTACAGTTTTCTGACAAACTAACCCAAAAATTCGTTTTTCTTCAGAAAGTGCGCCGCGCAATCTTTTTGTGCGACGGTTTCCTTGCAATTCCAGAAAGTACGACGTACTTACTCCAAGTACGACGCACCTCCTGCAAATTTTCACAAACAGATTTCAAAATCAAAACCAAACGAAAACCCAAAACTTCTTTTGTCAGGTTTTATAATCATCTAATTATATTACCTTGTAAATTTGTTCATAATTAGTTTATTCGAAAAAAAACCAAAAAATAAATTTCTAGAAAAGCCGACGCACTTTTCCTAAAGTACGCCGCACTTATCCATCTGAACCAAATATATATATATATATATATATATATATATATATATATATATATATATATATATATAGAGAAAGGTTAAAATAAAAAGACAAATATTCATGAGAAGGATAAAAAGAAAACTTTTTAAAAAAAAGTTCTCGAAAAATTCCAAAAAAATTCCATTAAATCAGGTATGTTGGTGCATAAAACTTTTGTAAAAGAAGTTTTTCTAATTTTGAGTTTTTGTACGTTTTTTTAACCGAAGAACCCGATAACTAAACCAATGAACACCCCCAACCCCTCCCTTCTTTTCTAACTTCTCTAATGAAGTATTATGTAAAATTATTGACGGTTCATGTCTTTATTATTCTAAAAAAATAGTAGTAGTTGTAGTAGCGACAAGGACTCGCAATTGGCTATCACTTGTGAGTACGAGCTCAGTAGGAGCTGTGTTGTTTTATAAAAGTGTTTGATAACGTAGCTATATGTATTAGTGATCATTAAATGTTGAATGACATAAAGCTAAATATGCTAACGCTAAACGCTACTTGAAGTAGTGTTTCAAGTTCAACAATAGGCATAATGCTTCTTGTCAAATGAGCTTTCAATTTCAAAAGCATAGTAATATTTAAAAGATGAAGAGTTTGTCGATTTCATGAAGCGGAATTACAATGAAAAGCACTTAACATACATGTAAAAGCTTATTTAATTTGGTGATTACAAATCAGAATTTGCTGCAACCTTCAAAAAGCTGCATATGACAAACTTTTATCAGTTCATCAGTATCCCCTCTTCGTGCTAGTTCTTTCACATGTGTCATGAGCGATTGGTACTCGGTGTAACTTGATTTCTGAATATATACAACAAAAGTTAGTTATCAAGTCTAGATACGTTACATATGAAAAATATTTTAAAGCAGATGACATACCGCCTCATTTTGTTGCGCTCCATGTTTATAAGCACATTTATAGGCTTTCTTCCTCAACGAGGAAATCTTTTCAAGTTCCCGCTCCATAGATTTGATATTCTTTCTCAAAAGATCCAACTTGTGAATAAGTTGGCCCTTTTTATTTTAAAAAACACCCCCAACGCACGTTGGCTCGGCAACGCCGAGTCCAACGCCGTTGGCCAACGCCTTCGGGCGGTGTAGTAACGCCGGACAACGTCGGCCAACGCCGTTGCCGGCGTTACAGCACCTAAGGCTCTGACTCATAAAAGTAGCCTTATATCCTGGCCTGATTGGTTGATTCTGTGACTATTTTCTTTTCGTATCTATCTATATATTCTTTGGAAATTTATATTCTTCTCATACATTTGTTAACAACTCATACATATATAACACATATCAAGTATTTATATTATCTCAACAATCGATCACTTATATACATGACCGGATTTAAGCATATGCATGATGATCAACCGCACATGTATCGGTGGAGATAAGAAGGGGGCTCGGGGGGCATGTGCCCCATAGCGAAAAAATAGTAGTGTAAATTTTCTAAAATAATTACTTTTTTTTAATCCCCCCCCCCTTTTGTAGTGTAGTTTCTAACAACTATCGAAATATGTCCTCTTGAGCAAAAGCTTTTGGCTCCACCCCAGGCACATGCCTTATTTTTTAGGGCATTCAATTTTTGAAACTTTCATATAGGTATAAACTCATATTTGAAGGATAATAGATGATTTGGAAAGAAGAATGTAACTTTGGTATGACAAGAATCACAATTTTGAAGTTTTCATAAGAAAAAGGTGCATAAGTTTGTGTTTTAATGGTGAAAACTGAGTACATGACTTGTGAGAAAGACAAACCCAGAGACGTAAGAAAGTGTGTGGGGCTCAAAAATTGTTTTGTTCTCTTTAACATATATATCTTACGAGAGATCCACTTTACTCCCTTTGTATTTAATATTTATGATTTAAAACTCTATCTTTATGTGAAGCATAGATTTTTGGTGTGGAACTTTAAACAATTTTTTTTTGAACGGCGACTTTATTAGAACCACTAGCAAGAAGCTAGAAAATTACAAAGGAATCAAAAAAAGGTGTTGAAGCCAACTAACCCAATTCAAAGTTCTATTACATCTAGCTACACACCAATAAAAAGAGCGTAAAACAATATTGTCGAAAATAGCATCTTTTCGGGGGATAGGAGACGCAAAAAGGAATTGGTTTCTGAAGTTTCAAAGGCTCCACCAAGAAACGTAAAACACGCCTTCCAACACCTCTTTCGTCTTAGAACCTAAACGGATAGAATTGAACAAAGAGAGCCAATCTTCGTACGGACTGTAAGTATGAACATCCAAATTCCACCATCTACAAATTAACTTCAGGAATTCTTGCCACAGCTGCAACCGAAGAATAAATGGGCGAATCCTCGAGCACGTGTTCACAAAGAGGACAAGCAAAGACGGAAGCGAGACATTTCTTACGAGACAAATTCGATCTAGTAGGTAAACCGATCGAGACTAAAGTTTCCAAGCTAAAAACGTTACCTTAATCGGAATACTTTTATCAACGAGTTGGAACTTCCATTTTAGGGAGAAGCCTCATCACTAGATCGAAACATCCTTAGACTTGAGAAAACACCATCGCCATTTAAGTCCCAAAACCATCTGTCATCCATATTAGATAAAATAACCGTATCAAGTAATAACGAAAGCTGATCAAGTTGTTGTGACTCGACACCTCCTCGGACATGACGCGAAAAGGGAGGAGATAGACGTATTCAGCTTATCAGCAAGATATGTCTTTATTCTCTTCAAGAGCAAACAAACGAGGAAAAGAAAGCTTGAGAAGATTATCGCCAATCCAAAGATCTTTCCAAAAGCTTGTACCTGTACCTTTTCCCACACGAATCTTACAATGAGAAATGAGATCGACACCTTTGACTTTAAGGGAGTTAACTTCTGTTATGATAGAGCTCCATGTCGAATTGGAAAGCAGGAGAAAGAACATGACCATTCATGCATTAAAGTGATATAATTCGAAACATAAGGAGTTATCATGAGAAGGTAGCGCATACCCCACTCTGAAAAGAGGCCTGATTGAGAGCGAAGAAATAGAGACTCCCAACCCTCCGATTTCTTAGAAGCAAGCACCTTAGACCAGTTGACAAGCAATCTTTCTATCACCCTCTTGTATGCCATTAAAAATATTCCAACGCAGGACTCTCATTTAATTTGAACAGATTTGGACTTGAAATCACATGTTGTAGATAGGAGAGAGCCAAGAACCGATTTAGAAGGGTAGACGAACCCCCGACAGATAAGGGATTAAGTTTTCACCAGACAACCTCTTCTCATCTTTATTAATTCGTCTCGTCCCAAGTCTTTTTGGAAGACATATTATCTCCTACTAAAATACCCAAGTATTTAAAAGGAGCTTTCATTATCAAACAACCAATAGACTTAGCAGCTTCAGCCACACAATTATCTGGGATACCGACACCAAGAAGATGACTCTTCTGAATATTTATTGACATACCAGAAAGTAAGGAGAAGCATCGAAGAATATTCATGATACCTTTTAAGTTAGAATGAGACCACTCACCAATAAATACCGCGTCGTCAGCGTAGAATAAATGAGACAACGTAGTAGAAGGGTCAATCTTGTATCCTTTGAAAATTCCTGCTTCAACTGCCCGGGAAAATGATAAGTGGAGAGACTCCATAATGAGTAAAAACAAAAAGGGAGCTAAGGGGTCCCCCTGTTTCAAGCCTCGGTATAAATGAAATTCAGTAGTCGGACTCCCGTTAACTAAAATAGAGGCCTTCCCTGAAGACAGACTTCCACGAATCCATGAACGCCATTTAGGACCGAATCCAAAAGAGATGAGAACATCATCAGAAATCCCATTATACAGAATCATAGCGCTGGCGAAATCGACTTTAAATCATGGCTTGTTGCTTTTTAAGTTTGCACCGAGCTAAGATTTCATTGATAATAAAAGGACCATCGAGAATCTGTCTATTAGGAAGGAATGCAGTCTGAACATCTGAGATGAGATCCGAAATAACCAAGGAAAGCCGAGAAGCTAGGATCTTAGTAACGACTTTGTAAAGGCTTCCAATTAAACTGATGGGACGGTAGTCACTAACAACTTTCGGATCAAGAACTTTAGGGATGAGGCGCCAACGAAGAGTTGCATCCAATAGCAAAAACTCCATGATCAAAAAACCATTTCACAGCAATGCAAAAGTCAGGCCCCACAACGGTCCAATACTTACGAAAAAATTCAAAAGTAAAACCGTCCGGCCCAGGGGATTTATCAACTCCACAACCCCACACGGCTGTGCGAATATCTTCATTTGAGATCGGAGATTCCAATTCTAAGATCTGATCATTATTGAGACGATTAGGAAAAGGAAAGTTAAGACTACCTCGTCTAGTACCCGGGTCTTGGAATCTGTCCGTAAAGTGCCTTCTAAACTCTTGTTTAACAAGATCAGGTTCGACAATCCAATCACCATCTACCATAATACCTTTAACTGAAAGATTTGCGCGTTTTTTGTTAATGATAGCATGAAAGTATTTGGAGTTCTCGTCTCCCTCAATAGCCCAACGAATTTTCGCCTTTTGCATGATATCACGGTTGTTAGAAGATTGAACATCGTGTAATTGTTTCAAGACTTCCAAACGAGATAAAAGAATGTCGTCGGTGACTCCTCCTTGATCCAACACTTTATCAATGTCACACAATTTAGAATTAAGATCTTTAGAAAGACCTACCTGATGCCTTTTGAAATCCAAAGTCCATGCTCGAATCTCCTCTTCAACCATTTGAAGCTTTTTTTTACCGAATCATACCATTGGAATCTAAGAGTAAAGAATTCCCAAATTGTGAGACCAAGTCATCAATCCAAGGAGGCTCAGCCAAGAATGATAAAAGCGAAATGGAGTAGGGCCAAAATCAGAAAAGACTTCCTTGAGTAAAATAGGCCTGTGGTCTGAGAGGTGACGATCCAGACAGATAGCCGAAATGAGAGGAAAAGCTGAAAGTAAACCATTAGACATAAGAAACCTATCTAATTTACTCATCTTGGTAGCCGAAGGATGAACCCATGTGAAAGAGAATCCTTCCAGCTGGATATCGTTTAAACCCGAATTAGAAATAAAAGGTATTAACGCGTTGCTTCCATGACTGTTAAAAACCGATCCCACCGTTCCTCAAACATCTAACTTCGGTTTGAAGTCCCCATAATTAGACTTTATCCATTCTAATAGTGATAAGAGATTCGAGATAACTCCACAACATACGTTTAGATGAAACAGATTGGGGGGCATAGACCGAAATAATTAATAACTTCTGATTGTTCGGTATCCACGTCCCATACAAAGCTATAAAATTATCAGATATAGTATGATGATCCTTCTTGAAGAAATTAGTATCCCAAGCGCAAAGAATACCACCTGAATTACAACTAGCCTCACTAATAATGTGGTCGAAAAAAAATAGTTTCCACATAAGAAATGTAACCTCCTAGCCGAAAAACACTCTCCATCTTTAGTTTCTTGAATAGACAAAAACTTACTTTTGGTTTAGAAATTAACTCTTGATCAATCTTTTTAGCCGGGATCCTAGCCTTGGTTAATTTAAAGAAAGAACAATTCATCGGAAAATAATGTTCTTTCCTTGAGTTCCAATAATCTTCTCCATGTCTTTAGTACAACCTTCCATAGAAAAGCCCATTGTTTGACCCACCGTAATCATTTCTTCTAAAATCTCCAATATGGAACCGCCTTCCTTGATTTTAACCCCATTACTAAAACTTTCAGATAGAGCTATGTCACGGAGTTTTTCCGCCTCTTCCAATACTCTTGAATTACTCCTTGCCGACCTACTAGGAGGTCGATCAGATTCTGCTTCAGGAATATCTTGATTATTATATGCTGGGATATCATTGGCAGGTGTGAAACCCGGAGGATAAGGGATGCTGGTTGACGTATCCGTGGTTCTTACTTCTTTAGTGCGTTTGTCAAGTAAGTTGTATATATTGAAAGGGCTCAGACGATTCCTCCTATCAATAGACTCACCATGTGCTGCTCGACACCCTGAAACTTCACCGTTATCGCCAAAGTATGTGTCCGAAACCACTTCACTAGCATTCTCCACCTCGTCGTTGTTCAGGTTATTTGCCTGTTCATTGATCTTAGCGGACAATGTCGACCCAAACTATCCGTTCTTTAGCTGCGAAATCTGATTGCGCATTACAAAGACGACGAAACCACGAAGCAACCCCAACATGTTCCATGAATTTTGATTTAGATATAGATGATTTCAATTCAATCATTACCCATAATCCTCCTAGGTAAACAACGCGAGTGTTATGAAAACCCTCGTTAGACAAAAGTACCTGTAAGTTATTAATGGAAGAAAATTGGAGAACTTCGCCCATAACACAATTCGTGAGATCCCTGTTCACCAGGCAAGAGTCGTCTAAAACCAAAGACGGTTTCAAAATAGACAAATAAGACTCTTTTGGTCTACCTTGATTCTGGACAATAGGCTGCTTAAAACCCGTTACATTACCAGAGGGCACCGGTTTCTCTTTCTGAAAGGTAGAAGCTTTAGGCCTTTCAAACCGAGCAGTATTAGCAGATAAGTGAAAACGACCAATCCAAATAGTTTTGAGATTCTCAATTAGACGATCAAGATTGAGAAACATTAAGAACGAACAAAAAGCGAAACGCTCCCTGCTTTGATCTCTTATTAGGAATGAACACATGCTCACAGTGCGTTAACCGTTACATACCTTCCAAAGGTCCCTACTTGAACAATCATCAGGAAAATTAGAGATGAACACCGACTTCGAGATCTTGGAGGTTTGGTCGATTTTGGATTGAAGTGAGTTCTGGAAACGAAACCCCATGGCTAAATGCGATATATAAAATAAGGAACACGGAAATATAAAATAAATAAGAAAAGACAATCAAATCTAAACCCTAAGATCCCAGGATGAGAAAGACGCCTAACACGCTCGATA
Source organism: Tanacetum coccineum (assembly GCA_026074375.1). Lineage (NCBI taxonomy): Eukaryota > Viridiplantae > Streptophyta > Magnoliopsida > Asterales > Asteraceae > Tanacetum > Tanacetum coccineum. The sequence goes on along the minus strand of BQNB010021891.1, from coordinate 35,049 downwards.
TGAGATTCATCAATTAAATGACTGATCCCAATTTCAGGGGTTATAACGATTTCAAACACCAAGGATTAAGGGGATTAGATCGGAAGATTGGGGAAAGGGTTTGATCGCCGTCATTAAAAAATAAAAATTAGATCGGAAGATTGGGGGAAATAATAATAGGGTTTATATTCAAAAACTGAAAATTAGATTGCCGCCATTAATCATACACATGAATAAACCGTGTGTTCTTCTGTAAAGATCTTTTGTAAGTCCTTGGAAGAAAAAAGTATAATAATCTAAAGATATACCAATTTATGTTTGGCTTCTTGCTTTAGATCGTGTCCCCACCAGATCTAATATGATCCGTTGAGGTATTCAATTTGATTCGTATTTGCGGTTCAAGATTTAGGATTGCGGAGAAAAAAGATGTTTCTACCTCAAAGACTTTTTTATTAGATTATCTATGAAGTTGAATATAACCTATAATTTTTGTTGTGTTGGTAACAAAGCATTTTTGGAGCCGTTTTGGGCGACGAGCGGACGCATTTTAGATAAGAGTGTTGTTTTAGAGAAAGTAGACATTGTAGATTGTTTTAGAAAAGCAAACAATATCAATTAATATATTTTTTAAGAAAGTCTTATTAACATTTACGTATAAAGAAGTATTTAGACACTTCACGGATCATCATAAAATATTTTAAAAACTCAATAGTTATATTTAGATGAATAGGAGAATTATTTAAAGTTAAAGAAGTTTGGATGTGTCTTTTGATCCCTATAAAACAAAGGCATAATCTAATCACATTTCACTATTTTCTAACTATTATTCCATTCGATGTTAAGAGCCCGTTTTAATATTATGGCACATGTCTATTAAATTCACGGACCGGGCTTGTATCTAAACATGTTACTCTTTATAATAAATTAAAAACTCTTATTTCGCAGTTTTTCATTTAACTCTGTGCGTTTACGGATCAATAAACCAGTGTTATAAGTACACGTGGGTCTCAGTTTTACTACTAAAAAATCCCATGCACTCACACACTAAATGAAAAAAAAAGCGGATAACATACTTTATCAACATAAATAAATGACCTATAAGATACCTGTAATACCACAAACGATGTAGTTGGCGGTGTTATAGGCCACAAAAATGCCCTATAACGAAACTTATAACATCTGCATCGAAGCCTCTTATATCACAAATAACTTATAAACTGACATTTACCCCTTAAATAATCTGAAAATTACTTTCATCATATATGTTATTTGAAATATAGTCCGAACTAAGCACCTTAACAAAATCTAATCGTTTTGCATTCTTTGTTATTTAAAAATCTTGAGACTTTAAACGAGCGTATGGGATTGCTTATTTTTCTGCTTGTGGTTCTACTTAAAAGTAAGTACTTGGTGAAAAAAATTACCTTTGGAGCCAGTGTTCGGATTTTCTTATTTTATAAAAAAACACAATATATTTGTAAAAATAATAATTTCAACATAAGTTTTTTTATCAAGTTCATTTATAAAATGTTTTAAGTTAAATAAGAGAGTAAAAAGACACATTAATTCAATATCGACTAACTAACACGAAATAAGCAGCTCCTAACATGTTTGTTTATCTATTTTTTTAAGAAGAAAAGTAACCAGTGTTTGGATGAAAAAAATGCCTTTATGCTTACAAAAAGTAGATAAGTAGAAAAACTGAAAATATAACACAACGAAAGACCCTCTAAGCGTTACAAAGAATAACAATATAAACTTCGCAATAGTTTGTGGAAACTAGAAGGGGGTTGAATAGTTTACCCGTTAATTGGCGTTTTATAAGTTTGCTTATAAAAATCCTAGATTCGAGTTTATGTGATATCAACCAACAATATGGACAAACAATATATTTAACTTCAAACAACACAATCACAATATAAATAGTAACTACAAGATATGAAATGAAATACAAGAGATAAGAGATAAAACAATCAAACCACAACACCGAGAATTAAAGTGGTTCGGCTACGAAGCTCTTCTTCGCCCTACACCACTCCTCGAGTATCTGACTCGAGATTTCACTATGTCAACAAGCTCCCTTCAGGCGGAGAAAACCGTTACACGTCGCTTATGCCAATTTCCGACACTAAGCTAAATGTCGAGTCCTAATCTTAGCTATAACCAATCTTCCACCAACATCTGCATTTGTGTAAAGCATAGTGGAAACATTTTCTGTTTGTCTAATTTGCATTTTTTTATATGAAATAACTAAATCAAATCAATAATGGATATGCTTATACTTGTTTAGTTGTCATTAAAAGAAGATATTTATGCTTAGTTAAGATAAACTTTTATAAAAGTGAAATTTTCCATAACAGTATATATTGTTGAAAGAGTTATAAGGAATGCATTTTTTTTCTTTAGCGTATAAAAAATGTTAAGAATTGCGCTTATTAAAATGTTGCGTCACTGAGATTGCTCGAGATAACCATGATATGACTGTCCTACTTTTGCTCGAACGAAATGACTTTTGTTGGACTAAATGTTTTGAATGTAGAAAGAGGATTATCACTTAAAATCGACATGTGTTGGATACTTAGTATGTTATGTCGTAGCACAAGTAAATGAACATTATTACTGACCTTTTTAATATTTTGAAAAATACACTTCTTCAATTAAGTATTAGAAAAACCCATAGTTGCACTATATCGCAATGTAATGTAATAAACAAAGGGTTAAACACAAGCTATAACAAAGTTCAAATACGTAATACGTGTTTTCTATCAGTGAATACCGGTATAAAACATATGAGCATGTAAATTCACTTCTGGTAGTCACGATCAGGTTTTGCTAATTGGACTCATTCCATTTCTTGCATATTAAAAATACGACTCAGACATATGTCGATCTATACTTGTAACAAGTGATGATATTCAATACTAAAATTTAGTAAAATGTATAAAACTTATGGACACTAACAAGCCGCATTTGTATTACACACATCCTTTTATATACAAATTCTAGTCTTAAATAATGTTGTTGTTTCACTTTCTATATTACTTAGGACTTTTAAGGGATAGTGTATTAAAAGTTTCATCATCAATTTTGTTTTAATCTTCAAATCTTCATCTCTCTTTCTTAGTTTTTAGTTTGCACTGAGAAAATATTTTATTTTCATTTTTTGATTTCTTTTTTATCTTCAATGAACATGTGGGTTTACGAGAAGAGATTTGGGTATTTATATAAACTTTTGTTGTTGTATGGGGCCATATTATAATATACACAACAACAAAATTAACATCATGCCAATATGTTATTATAAATCCTCCATTTTATAATTGGTTTTGGTTATAAACCAAGCATATCCTATTTTAGTTTTTTGTGTGCAAATTACTCCACCTAAATGCACATATACGGGATATAGAAAAAAGATAATTCATTCAGGAGGAGAGAAGTAGTTGCAAATTCAGAATGATTTATCATATTCTATTGATCCTTGAAATAAATTTATGAATTTATTATTCAATGGATAATCTAATAGCCATATATAAATATTAGCCAAAAACAAAATTCCAGCTACTCATGCTCTGATTATAAGTTGTTCCACAAGGACACTATTTTATTATGACATGCCTCAAGCATGGTAGACAAATCGATTCCAAATAAAATCCTCGATGAAAAATATAGAGCATGAAAACATGATGGTTGTTCGAGGTATAAAAGACCCCATAATAGTCTCACAAAGAGACACTAGACATGAAGGTTCCAAAGAACCCCAGATAGCTAATGAGATCTCAATAAATTCTATCTTGTCTTGAATTATATGGAATGGAATCGAAGAGAACACGACGTCGATAAATTTATCTACATATAATATATTGCATGCTATTATGCATGATGAGGATTATAAATCAATAAATATCCATGTGCGCTCAATGAAATGATTGACCAACATAAAAAGATACAGTGTCTTGCAAATACTAAAAGTATTGGAACATAAAGTTCATACACGTCAATGTGTAAAATCTATTGGATATACATCGGTTTTTGTGCGAAACCGAAATAAGAGCTCTACAATTATGTGCTTTAATACTTGAATTGTGAAATAAATAAATTCACAAAACAATAAGTTGATCATTAAGAGACATATTATCTCAAGGTGGATGTAAATATCTTATCGATATTTTATGAGATAAATATTTATTTTTCCTTAAAATGGGATTTATTAGAGCTCTCATATTCTACGAATGATATGTAATGCCTCAAGCATGACTCATAACTTCAACTTCTAGAAACAATTAATAAAGTTCTCAATAACTTTATTTGATCAAATTGAATGAATCCTTATATGGATCAAAATCATTTTGGACGCATCTTATATAAATTGCTTTTGCACATGTCTCTAAGAAATGAGTGGTCCTCAAGTACCATACATAAGTGCAATTGAGGTTTTGATGTTAATTCTGCAATTAATATGCGTCGTAAGAGTATATTTTCTCTTTTAATCTTTATAGACACATTGTATACTTTCTAACAAATGCATTTGATATTGAATTGGAAGCTACACATATATTTTGTTATCATTGCAGGACTTATTCTTAACATCAACAATTTGGTGGACTTCATTACAAAGTTGTCGTCAACAAAAGTATTTGAGCAACTCGTTCAGAAGATTAGCATTCGATGCTTGAAATATATACATTAAATTGAGGAGGAGCATTATGCGCACTGCACTCTTTTCCTTCATCAAGTTTTTATCCCATTGGGTTTTCTTGATAAGGTTTTTAATGAGGCAGTATATACCGTATGATAAACGCTGAATATCCAAGGAGGAGTGTTGTAAAATAATACTAATGGGCTTATGTATATTCACCATTATCTCAACCGGCCCGTTAGGGTTTACATGTATTTATCTTCCCTATAAATACTTGATACTTGTAACCTCTTGGATTGATATACATGAATAAGAATTCTCCATTCTCCTCATTCTTCTCTTATTCTTGTGTTCTTGTTCTTTACATTTATAACACGTTATCAGCACGAGTCTCTATAGCTAGATGAAACGAAAAATTCATAATTGGTTTTGACGGCTGAAATTTGTATCCATCATCAAGGTACTGAAATAGCTACCAGGTAATATAATTTTATGCACAAAGGATAGATCATTGATGCTTGTATTTGTTTACCAAGATCTACTATGATCTGCAATATTTTTTAATAATTTTTTTAGTATGCAATATTTTTTTCATAGAATTTCATTATGAAACTAACGTATTAATTAAAAGAAGCATCATAACATATTGTAGAACCAATTTATATTTGATTTCAAATTAATTTCTTTAAATGATCTGTTATATGATCTGATATGTATTCCAGTACGTGTAAGAAATTTGTTATCATATTAATATCAAGAATAACGATCTTTATTCATAATAAAACCAAAATATCATTATGATCTAATTATTATGGCCATCCACATTCTGTAACGGCTTAGTCATTATGACTCAATAATGTTTGTACTTAATACGGTGATGATTAGAGGCTTATATATAGAGACTTGTATGTACTTGTAATAGAATGACTCTCAATGAAATACACATGTCTCAATTCTCTTTACTTTCTTCTTGTATACATCTCATATGTGTGGTGCTGTTAGGCCGTTGTTTCACAACAAAAAACAAATAGAAAACAAAATTGTATTGGTTGCCGTTGCAAATCCGTAGCAATTATTTTATGAATTGTAAAAGAATTGAAATAACATATTAAAAGTAAATAAAATTAAATTATGATCATGTTTCGTTGCAAAACCTTAGCAATTATATAAAAAATGGCAACGATTTTGTAACGGAAACAAATAATATTTATTTCATATTTACTTTAAATATTTTGTTTTAAATCCATTAACGGTTTTGCAATGGATTTGCAACGGATTATTAAAATAAATTAAAATTAAATTACTATAGTTATTTCGTTGCAAAATTCTAACAATTATTTAAAATTTTGCAACGATTTTGCAAGGGAAGCTAATAATAGTTTATTATATATATATATATATATATATATATATATATATATATATATATATATATATATATATATATATATATGTATATATATGTATATATATATATATGTATATATATATATATATGTATATATATACATATATATATATATATATATATATATATATATATATATATATATATATATATATATATATATATGTAAGAAAAACAGAGTTAAATATAATTTATATATTAATTTAAATTTGTTATATTATTTAAATGATATAAATAAATAAACGAATTAATATAAATATACACAATTAAATAAATGAACCACGATACTTAAATAAACTTAAAAGGATAACTGACCCAAGAAGTGTGGCCATCAGCCTCCGCCTTGTTCCCCCGGCGGGACCTTCTGCCAGTAAGGGTGAAACAAGGTATACTCCTAATCATCTCCCTCCGAAGAAGTTTCCCCACTTTAGTCGAGTAGGTGCCGGTAGGACATAACCGTGGTTATCAGCACGTCAACGAACCCGATCTCCGGATGTCGCCCTTATAAGCGGCCCACCGCATCCTTTACTACTTGGTTCCGGGTCCTTTCCCGGGTCTCCTGCCCGGCTTTCCACGCCGCCCAATTGGGCTGATCGCTTTCCTTTTCCTGCAAAAATCAAGTGAGTGATAAAGTCATAAAAGTTTCAAGGCAAGCAAGTTCAAATATATGTAATCAAATTTATGCTTGGATCACAATAATCCAGAAATCTTACCTCTTGATGAAGCAACCCGCGCAACCGAATGATGTAGAGGTGGTACGTGAAGGATCCTCACCACCACCGTCCCCCGCCATGTGCTCGTACCAACATCCAGCCAACTTTACAAGTACAATTAGCATAACATAGTAGTAAAATTCTGAAACAAAAATAATACAAGCATGCACAAATCCAAATGATCCAATAAATTACACATTTAAACAATCCACAACAATTTCATTCATTCATTCATTCATTCAAATATATAAGTGTATTTTGCAAGTTACAGCACAAGGTTAATCTTCTTCTTCACTAGAATAAACTTTCTCAACACCATCATCATCATTGATGAGGTCTTCAACATCAGAATCTGCTAAATCATGAGGAAGGGGGTCTTCATCATCGCTAATATCATCGTCTTCAACCAGGAACATCAAAGATAGTTCTGGCGGTGCATCAACCTCCGTTGATTCACCATCTATATGCAAATCTAAATAAGAAGGTGACATTATCCAAGTCATTCCACTAGGTAGAAGGTGGGAGATCAATGATTGTCCAAATGTATAAAATCAGGTTCGATCTCTACCACCGATGACACCAACCTGTTGAAAAACATTTTATGCTTAAGCAATTGAGCTAAAATAATGAGAACTTAAAGTCAATGCTTCTTCTGCAACATAACCCTCCGCGATCGAACCTTCCGGCTTAGCTTTATTTCTTACATAACCTTTTAGCTTCTTCATGAATCTTTCAAATGGAAACATCCACCGGGGGTGAATAGGCCCGCCTTCAAGAGCCTCTAGAGCTAAATGGATGGGCAAGTGAATCATAATGTCAAAGAAAGCAGGAGGATATATGCGCTCAAGCTCGCATAGAATTTCAACCACCTTGACCGAAGCTTTCAACATGTCATCCTCCATCAAAGTTGCAGAGCAGAGTTGCTTAAACAAGGAAGATAGCTCGATTATTGGTTTTGCAATATTATCGGGCAAGTAATTTTGAAGTCCATAAGGAAGTAAACGTTGCATCATTATATGACAGTCATGAGACTTCAGGCCCGTTATATTTGTATCATTATCGGTCACTTTGTGCTTGAAGCATGATCCGAACCCATCTGGTAGTTTAACTCCTTTGATGTACTGACAAAACTTTTTCCGGTTCTCTGGTGTGAAAGAATACGCAGCCTGGGGCTTCACGATCTTCCCCTTGTGGTTTTTGGTTAGCCACAAAGGTCTTCGAATGCCCAACTTTTGCAAGTCTTGTCTTGCCTTGGCGGTGTCTTTGGATTTGTCATTCATTAACAAAGTGTTCAAGATGGCCTCCAACACATTTTTTTCGATATGCATGATGTCTAAATTGTGTCTTAGTGAAATAAAAGACCAATACTCAAGCTCGTAAAAAATAGACCGTTTAGTCCAGTTAAGCTCGACTTCAACATTGCGTTTTATCTTCACACCCCCATGTTTCGGATGTTTACCCGGCACACGCGTTAGCAATCTAGCATGCTGAGCCAGGATTACATCCCTAGGATATTCTTTAGGAGGATCTCTGTGATCAGTATCGCCATTGAATTCACGTGAACTCCTCCATTTATGGGGCTTCCTTAAGAATCTTCTGTGGCCAACATAAGCTATTTTGTTTTTCACGCCAATAGATGGAGTTTCTTCATTACATGTAGGGCATGCCTTGTAACCTTGCCCACTCCACCCAGACAAACTACTTCGAGCAGGAAAATCATTTATGGTCCATAAAACCATCGCTCTCATATTGAAATTTTGTCCTGAAACAATGTCTGTAGTCTCAACACCTTTCTTGTCCCATAAAACCTGCAGGTCCTCAATCAAAGGCCTCAAGTAAACATCAATGTCCTTGCCCGGGGATTTAGGGCCAGGAATTAACAACGTCAGCATAAAATTACTTTCTTTCATACATAACCACGGAGGCAGATTGTATGTTGTCAATATCACCGGCCACATGCTGTACGTCTGACTAAGGTTGCCGAACGGATTGAAACCATCAGCACACAACCCTAGTCGAACATTTCTTGGTTCTTTTGCAAAATCTGGATACTTCATGTCAAACTTCTTCCAAGCTCCACCATCAACCGGGTGTTGCATCTTACCGGGCTCCGTACACTTTCCAGTAGCATGCCAAATCATGTCTTTTGCAGTGTGTCTAGACTTGTACAAACGTTGTAATCTAGGAATGATCGGAAAGTAACGCAACACCTTCCTAGGAACTTTCTTCCCCGGTGTGTCACTGTCTTTCCATCTACTCGTATTACACACCGGACAGAATTGCAAATCTTTGTTAACTTCTCCCCGAAATAAGCAACAATCGTGTTCACAAGCATGTATCGACTCGTACCCTAACCCGATCGTTTTAAATGTCTTCTTTATGGCATAGTATGACGGTGGGAACTTGTATCCTTTACTTTCGGGTAATGCATATTGTAACCACTCTAACATTTCATTGAATATAGAATCCGTCAATTTACCTTTAACCTTAAAATAGGTAAACTTTGCCATAAAGTCTAATCGAGTCACATGGTCACAACCGGGGTACAGCGCCTCGTTGGCACTGGAATATAACTCTTCAAACTCGTTACGTGTAGCTTGAGTCGGTTCGTTACTTGTCTCACCAATATCTCCTTGTGTTGGTTCATTGTGTTCATTATTCGGAGGAATATAGCTAAGATCATCGAGTAACGCTGTCATGTCACTCATGAGAGGCGGTGGCGTAGGTGTAGCTTGAAGCGGTGGCGTAGGTAGAGCCGGTTCACCGTGCTTGTCCCATACGGTATAAAGTGGGTCCCACCCGTTATCGGTAATATGATCTCCAATCCATTCGATGGGTTTGAATAATATATTTCGACATCTTTTGCATGGACATCTAATTTTCCCCGCACTATTCACTAACGGCGTGCAATGAGCGACGAATTTTTGGACACCGTCATAAAATTCTCGGGAACCACGCGGTTTTTCTAACCAACTCTTATCAGCGAATACCATACCTGCGTTTTATCTATACATTTAGTTATTACATGGAAGGCAACTATGGAAGCCAATCCTAGATGTTTTGTTCACCTAGTGCAACTATGGAAGGCAATCCTAACCCACTCTTTTAATGATTCGTCTCATATATGAATGCGTATAACCGATTTACTATTTGAGAAAATTTTGGCAGCATTTCCCCTCAACTCCCCAAATATGTGTTTAAAGACATATTCGTAGGAGTAAAGGAGAAACACTGTCGAAATCATCTCAAATAGTAAACCAATTATACGCATTCATATCCTAAATGAGACAAAACATTAAAAAAGCAGTCCCAAAACTAGGGACTTTCCGAAATTAATTTCTAATAAATTAATTTCGGACGGGTTTTCTATAGGATGATCAAATTCAGACGGGGATTTTCCGAATTTAATCTCTAAAATCCTAAAACAATCATAAAGTTTTTACAATCCCCAACGTTATTAAACCCGCTGCCCCGCCAACAAAAATTATGGTTAAACAAAAATTAATAAGTTTTTACAATCCCCAACGACATGTCGCTGGGGATACCTAAAGGATAAAAAAAACACACCTTATTAAACCCGCTGCCCCGCCAAAAACCCCGCTGCCCCGCCAAAATCCGCCAACAGCCCCGCCAAAAACCCCGCTGCCCCGCCAAAAAAAAATCCCCGCTGTCGTCACGCTACTCCACAAATACCAAGAATTAATATTTTAGAGGATTAAGAGAAAAAGAATTAAACTTTTAGAGGAGGGGTGCTCGTGTGTGGTGGGTTATGCCGTGGTGGTGGTGATGGTAGCGATGAGTGGTGTGGTGGTGGTGATGGTGGCGATGAGTGGTGTGTGGTGGTGGTTTTTTTGATGATAAAATCGTCAAAGAGATGTTTTTTTTGTGTTTTAATCGGTTTTGGTCGTCTGTGAGAAAAGCAGACCTGTTTATGATAAGTTTTTTCCCCAGCGACAATCCCCAGCGACATGTCGCTGGGGAAACGATTAATAACTTTGACTTTGTCAACGACATCTCCCAGCGACTGTCGCCCTGGGGAAAACTTTTCATTTTGTTCGTTTTGCGAAAATGGAGCGTTATTGAAAAATTTTATGGAGGGCTAAAACGAAAACTTTCCCATCGATTGAATATTAATCCCCAGCGCATGTCGATGGGGAAAGGGTTATCTTAATTAAAAATATGTTAAATTGTATACATTTATTAATATTAAATTCTAATAAAGTTTTTTATAATTATGTATCTTTTAACATAATTACTAATTTTTTTTTTTTATTGTTTATATAATGATATGGTTTCTCGTTCATTCGGATCGAGTCATACGGTTCTTCGTTGGTTTTCTCGGTTCACAGTACGAGTTAGGTGTTACCACATTAAAGGTTCAACGTATAAGGTAGGGTTACACATTAGAGGTTCAATGTATGAGCTAGGGTTACACATTAGAGGTTCAATGTATGAGTTAGGGTTACACATTAGAGGTTCAATGTATGAGTTAGGGTTACACATTAAAGGTTCAATGTATGAGCTAGGGTTACACATTAGAGGTTCAATGTATGAGTTAGGGTTACACATTAGAGGTTTAATGTATGAGCTAGGGTTACACATTAGAGGTTCAACGTATAAGGTAGGGTTACACATTAGAGGTTCAATGTATGAGTTAGGGTTACACATTAAAGGTTCAATGTATGACTAGTTGATTGATTAGAAGCTAACACGCATATTTCCATATTTCAAAGCCCATCTTATGATATGTTACGGTTATACATTAGATGTTCAACGGATTTCTTTAGTGAACATCATTTCTTAAAAACTATAGGTAGATAACTTCCTCCAGAAGCCAAAATACCGCGCGCATTTTGATGATTATGTAGCCCATCGAAAGAGTATTTGACGGTGTGGTTCGACCCACCAAGATACGGGTCTATGTCATGTTTGACAACAAAGGGGATGCGTACCATTGGGTATGTTACGAATCATAACAGAAGTCGAAACATGATCACTATGATCCAACTCATACATTATCTCATGGTGTTGTTGATCCCTAACTCATATTAACTCTGAACAACGCAACTTTGAACGACAAATATTTAAACTCAAGGATTTCTTGAAGCTGACCATAAGACATTTCCTATAATGTTGAACCCTAGCTCATACAAAGAACCTATAATGTGTAACCCTAACTCATACATTGAACCTATAATGTTGAACCCTAACATTATAGGTTCAATGTATGAGCTAGGGTTACACATTAGAGGTTCAATGTATGAGTTAGGGTTACACATTAGAGGTTTAATGTATGAGCTAGGGTTACACATTAGAGGTTCAACGTATAAGGTAGGGTTACACATTAGAGGTTCAATGTATGAGTAATCGTAAACCTAAGGACAAACCACGTTTTAAACAAGGGTGCAAAAAGGTTGTTTATTAAGAAACAACATCTACGAGAGATAATATTTGAAGTTGGAATCCTAGTGATTCATGATTCGAAAAAAAACCCCCTTACGTTAGTGATTCGTAACATAAGGTAGGGTTACACATTAGAGGTTCAATGTATGAGCTAGGGTTACACATTAGAGGTTCAATGTATGAGCAAGGTTCACCTTACAGTATTCATGTATGAGAATAGGGTTACACATTAAGTTCGACATGAATAACTAGGGCAAGTATAAAGGATAATAGAGGGACAGATTAGAGATGGATAAGGAAAATAAACGTTAATCGTTTGGTCATTCGTGTATTATGATTACATATAGTGGTTAGCTATGAGTAAAATTCAGTTAACTTTGAAGTAAATTTAGTTAGTATGTGGAATATTGGACCGAAAATAGCCTAAAAACGTAGTATGTTAAAAGATCAAACGACATGCCCCACGACATGTCCGCTGGTGGAAACTAAGCCCAAACCCGAAAATATGTAACTATAAACGGGCCAGCCTAATAAATAAGCCTGTTAAGTTTCCCCAGCGCATGTTCTCTGGGATAGTTTTGTACAATTCCAAACGCTACAAACAATTATGGACTAATGATGCACTAAACAATGAAACAAAAGTATCCCCTAGCGACATTCACCCTGGGGACCAGACCGGCGGGATAATGTCCCGCTTACGATTTTCGCAAATTTTTTTTTATTAAATTTCAATGAAAAATCTACCCAGCGAATGTCCTGGGGATAACGTTTCAATAATGTTTGACAAAAGCTTCAACGGAAAAAATGCCACGTCGGAGTATTTTGTCGTTTTGCGACTTTTTCCCCAGCGACTATTGTACCGCTGGGAAAACGCGCTGGGGAAAAGGGCTTTTGTGTAATGTATGTTATACTTAAAAAAAAATTTTTTTTTTAAATGTAGACACAAAATGCGGCTTTCACATATGTAAGAACATCGGAGTTGGTCCTATAGAGTGATTAGCATTTCAAGCATATATTCAAAATTCGGAGTTTTCTGATAAGACATCAATGTGTATCTAAAGACATAGAGCAAATGTTAGGATTGGCAGAAATTTGATGAAGGATTACAATAGAGTTGGCTGAGATTAAAAATATCAGTCCATAATTAAAGTTTCAACAATTAATTGTTTTTTATCATTTGGAAACTTCAGTTTGAGAAAACATATGTACCATAGATTTATTATGAAAACACTGAAACACCATTACTTGGAAGCTTTAGTTTTTGCTTCTGGACACAAAATATTGAAGCTGCAATTGCATCTTGACCGGGTTGAAAACCATTGTCGCGACAAAGTGTCAAAGACTACAAATAAAACTGAAATATCACAATGACAACGGCAATCACCATCAACAATGACGACGCTCACCAACCGTCCCGCAGCGGAGCGCGGGTTGACTAACTCATTGTAAAGTAAAAGTGAATACCAACCCATGCCATCTTATTATTATAAAGTAAAAGTGAATACCAACCCATGCCATCTTATTATTAGCACACTAATGTATATAGTCCTAACTCCATAATTTATAGTTCTGTGAAGCCGTATATGTTTTTCCTAGATAGATAGCATATTTTTGAATTTTATATTTTTGGTGTATCGTGTGACTAGTTCTGTGTGCTATTTGACTATTTTTACCCTTCGATTTACATACTCTTGTTTAACTAGGGAAGAAGTAAATCGGTCAAATAATACACACAACTAGTCACACGATGCATCAAAAAGATAAAATTTCAAAGTATGTTAAAATAGATGGCTTCACAGGACTATAAAATATGGCAAGTAATAAGCTACATCTCCGTGCAATTATCATTATAAAATAAATCAACTATAAACTTTAGTAGATATCGTAAAAAAAGTGGTATGAAATTCAATGAAAGTGGTCGAACTTGTTATTATTTTTTTAATATTGTACTAGTACTACTCCTATAGTTGAAAGAATATGTAAAATAGAAAGATAAATCATTGATGGAAAAATTACACTTGTGGATGATGACGGGAATCCGTTACCTAAGGTTATATCTATGGAAAACTGTACAAAGCCTACAAACAAATATACACACACACTCACAAATCAAATAAATAATATTAACTTGCACGGATATTGAGTGCGTAATCGGCTCACCATTGTGGGATTTTTTTGGCTTTTTTCACACCTGACAAACACACCCGTAGTTGGCTCCCTGGTGAGTGAGGGTCTCACACCACCCTCACGACACACTTATAACGACAGCCTTACAAATTGGTTGAAATTGCAGATTTTACAAATTTATGACACCATTTTCTTATTAAATAGAGTACGTCAAACTAAAATAGGACATAACAAAAAAGAGCCTAATGACCTTCTGATATCTTGGCGCCGCGGTCTTACTTTTTATCTATTCTTAAATCGAGTCACAATCTTTAATTTGTAATACCAATTTAATATTAACCTGCAAGACATGTACGATAATGTGACGGATAACCATATTCAATCCGTTTACTAACACACACTCACTGTCGAGACCATGCTTTTACCAAAACTGGATCGCACACACTAACATATAGTTTAACATAAATCATATTCAAAACCGATACTTGTGATAATATATAATATATATATACAAAATTTAGCACATAAGCACGATAGTGACGCATATCCCGGTTCTAAATGTTAGCCTTAGGGTGTGAGAGTGATAATCCTGGATATCTCTTTTGTATCGTGTTTGTTCACTTTCCGTATTAAGTATTTCGACCCTATAAGATGTCTGGATTGCACGAAATCTCAATCGGGATAATACAAAGAGAAAGGAAATTTGTGTTCTAGGCACAAGAATCACAAATCAAGAACGATGAAGGAATTGTATATTTTTCGTATATCATTCTGAGACCAGATCACTTCTATTTATAAAAAAGAAGTTTGAGACACTTAAAAGTGGTTAATATCCAACAGTTGTATAACTGTTCTCCAACAGTTATGTTGGTTGGGTAGTTTTAACTTCCAGCAGGATTATCATAAGCTCAACAGCCTTAACCTTGAGCAGCACTAACTATGTACTAGCAGCATTAACTAATACACTAGCAGTAGTAACAATGCACTAGCAGTACTAACTACTTAGCAGTAGTAACTTAGTACTAGCAGCACTAACAACTTAGCAGTAGTAACTTAGTACTAGCAGTACTAACTATAGCGGTGCAGTACTCACTAGCAGTACTAACTATAGTTGAGCAAGTACTCACTAGCAGTACTAACTATAGCTAACAGTACTACCAACATATACAGCAAAAGAGACTCTGCCCCTTGACCCCTCTTTTCTATCATGGGTCGAAGTTCATATTAGCTCAACAAGTGTGTACTCTACACTTCCCTAACTCGTATCCAAGCCGGATATGAAATCTCATCAGTTTCTAGTAAATCATCATTACCTAAATGGTTGTCGATGACACTAAAATCACCAACAAATCCCCCATTTTAGTGTAATCCTTGATTTACTAAAACATATATAAAGATATATGCAATTCAAACACAACGAAACAAACAAATTCATAAATGAAAATGTCTTGCGATTGAATTTTCAATCTTATGTATAATTACAACATTCCAAATATTTGAAAATCGTGGTGTTCGTAATGATTGAACCCGTCCAAATCCAATAAATACTGAATATACTATACACATTCGTTTCTACAACACTCTAAAGTTCATTTACTTGACACTTTACAAGCCATGTGTCCCAATCCATTAATGAACATATAGGAAGCCAAGTCCCAAGCTCCTTGAGCGAGCAAAAACTTTAGTTAAAAAACAAATATAAAAAAAAGGGGGGTTGGTCCTTTTAGTTCTTGTACCTACATTTATAATTTTTCAAAAGAACCATTAAGAAGGTAAACTTTAACCTAACCATCACTTGCAGGTCTGAACACATACCTATGGAAGATAAATATTAGTGTTCAAATCACTAGCTATGAGCTTTCCACATTGAATTCAGCTTCTGACGTTGTATTATAAGGGAATTGGGTATCTCATAGGTAGTAAATTTATATGGACTTTAATCCCATCCCTATCACTGACTTATTCACTAAGTCCCTAGCTAGACCCTTCGTTAAGTGGTCAGCTAAATTATGTTGCGTCCAAACAAACTCAATAGAAATCACACCATTCTTGATTAGCTCCCTTACCATACTATGTCTAACATCTAAGTGTCTAGACTTCCCATTGTATATCTGACTATATGCCCTAGCCATTATGGGAGCACTATCACACTAGATAGATATTGGTGCTATCGGTTTTTGCCCTATTGGAATCTCATGTATCAAGTTTCTTAGCCATTCTGCTTCTTTACAAGTGGCAGCCAATGGTACAAACTCAGATTCCATAGTAGAACGAGTGATGCATGTTTGCTTCTTGGAAGCCCAAGAAATGACACCTCCTTCAAGCAGGATCACCCATCCACTCGTAGAAGATGAATCTTCAACATGATTTATCCAGCTTGTATCTGAATAAGCTTCTAACATGGAAGGATATCCAATATATGATAAACCATAATTCATAGTACCTCTCAAGTACTTAAACACTCTAGTTATTTCTTTCTAATGATGTCTACTAGGATTATTAGTAAACCTACTCAATCTACCAACAACATATGCAATATCCAGTCTATTACTTGTCATAGCATACATCAAGCAACCAATGGCTCTTGAGTATTCAAGCTGATCTACAGGTTTACCTGTATTTGGCTTAAGCTTTTCTACTGGATCCATGGGAGTACTCACTGGACAAAAATCTTCATGATTAAATTTCTTGAGTATTTTCTTAATGTAGTGAGATCGTGTAATTACAATCCCTTTATTTTCACGTTTTATCTTAATACCAAGAATAACGTCTGCTTCTCCCATATCTTTCATTGAGAACCTTGATGATAAAAACTTCTTAGTTTTATCAACTTGATTTTGATCAGTTCCAAAAATCAACATGTCATCAACATATAAACAAATTATAACACCTTTACCGGAGCTATCAAATTTGCTATATACACACTTGTCAGATTAGTTTAAGTGAAAACCACTTGACAACAAAACCTCATCAAACTTTTGATGCCACTGCTTAGGTGCTTATTTTAGCCCATACAATGACTTAACCAGCTTACACACCTTATGCTCATTACCCGGCATAACAAATCCTTCCGGTTGCTTCATATACACTTCTTCATCCAAATCACCATTCAAGAATGCTGTTTTGACATCCATTTGATGGATCACTAGATTGTGAATAGTTGCTAAAGCTAACAACAATCTAATAGTAGTGATACGAGCAACTGGTGCATAAGTATCGAAGTAATCAATCCCTTCCTTTTGTCTAAAGCATTGGATTACCAATCAAGCTTTAATTTTGTCAATTGTTCCATCAACATTTTGATCTTCCATTTGAAGATCCATTTGCAACCTAAAGGTTTGCAACATGGGGGGTAAATCAAATAAAACCTACGTATTATTTTCCATAATAGAACCAATCTCATCGTCAATTGCTTTTTTCCAGAAAGCAGCATCACGAGATTGCATAGCTTCATTATAGGTTCTCGGATTTTCCACATAACTATAGCAATATGAGTATTGTGATCCAACTTGATCTCTCGATCCCTCAACTAAATATAGTTGAAAATCAGAACCGTATGATTTAGCTTTCCTAGCTCTATGACCTCTACGGGGTTCAGGAGTCTCACTTGGTACATCATCACAATGATCATCCCTTTAAGATTCTTTTAAATTTGGTATAATGTCCTTTGGTCTAGGCATTGAAGAGAAATGGCTCTCATTAAATATTTCATCTCTTGATTCTATAATTGAGTTTATAGAAACAGAGTTATTAGGTTCAATAACATAAAACCTATATGACTTGGAATGCTTAGCATATCCAACAAAGATGCAACCAATACCCTTTTCACCCAAAGTTTTCCTTGTCTGGAAGCCTTACTACGGCCCTACAACCCCAAACTCGCAAATATGACAAGTTGGGTCATTTCTTACACCAAAGTTCATACGGGGTAGTCTTGTTCCTCTTATTAGGAACCCTATTTAACAAATACCAAAACGTTAACATGGCTTCTCCCCAGAACCCCTCAATCAAACTTGAGTAAGATAACATGGAGTTCACCATTTCCTTAAGAGCTCTATATTTCCTTTCAGCCACACCATTTTGATGTGGTGTATAAGGAGTTGTAGTTTCATGAATGATTCCTACAGATTGGAAAAATATAGGATTATAATATTCACCATTTATGCGTAAGGTTTTAACTAAGTCTTTTTGTTGAAATTCAACTTCCGTTTTATAAATTCTAAATTCATCTAGGGCTTTACCCTTTGCATGTAGCAAGTAAACATAGCAAAACCTAAAGGCATCTTCTATAAAAGTTATGACATACTTTTTATTACCCAAAGATGGTGTAGCATGAAAATCACACAAATCACTATGTATTAACTCAAGTATGACAGATTTTCTTGTTATACTTTTAAATGGTTGCCTAGTGATTTTCGTTAACATACAAGTAGTACATTTTTCTAGATTTTCATCAATAGCAGGAATTAAATCATCTTTAGACATTTCAAGCATTCTTTTATAGTGCACATGTCCTAAACGAGCATGCCATAATGAGGAACTAACAACAGTAGAGGAAGAAGACATATATATACAGAGTCCGAATCATCCAGAACTTTATTCAAGTTTAACATAAACATACATTGTTCTTATAACCAAATCCTACCAATACACCACACTTCGATAAGATATACTTATCAGATTCATAAACCTGCTTATATCCACACTTATTTAATACAGGGCCAGAAATCAAATTCTTACGAAGTTTTGGAACATACAAAACATTAAACAAAGTAATAGATTTTCCTGAACTAAATTCCAGCACTACACTTCCTTTTCCATGAACAAGAGCGAAATGATCATCACCCATGTAAAGTACATATCCGTCTTCCTCCGGTTCGTATGTCTTAAACCAACAACGATCTTTACAAACATGAGTTGTAGCACCAAAATCAATCTACCACGCAATTGCATCAACCTGCACATAAAATGCTTTAGAAATTAGTGAAACAGAATATTTAATAAATCTGTTCCATACAGGCACTAAATTCTGACCTTGGTCTTAGGAATGGTCTTAGACCCCTTTCCCGAACCACCAGCATTTGCGTTTTTCTTATTACCACTTCGGAAATCTCTTTTGAAGTGACAAGTCTTACCACACTTCCAACATTTCATCTTTGGTTTCTTCCATTGGAGCATTTTTTTTACCATTGTTTTGTTTTGTTTGTTATGTTTGTTCTTTCCCACTTCTGTCATATTAACAGAGGGTCCACCAACTTCTTTACCCTTTCCCTTATCACTTTCTTATGCCTTTAGAGATTCCTCTATATGCAAGTGACTACCAAGTTGGATCAAAGACAAATCATCTTTACCATGTTTCAAAGTATGTTTGAAATCCTTCCAAGAAGGAGGCAACTTATCAATTATACTTGAAACAGAAATGGATACATCCATTTTTCAAAGCCAGTTGTGTAAAATTGTCCAAGGATCCTAAGGAGTTCATTGTACTGTTCCATGACCGGTCTATAACTGACCATTTTGTAATTATTAAAATTACCTACAAGGAATTTCTTACTAGAAAAATCCTCTGCCATGTACTTGGATTCAAGTGAATCCCATAACTCCTTAGCCGATTCAACATTCGTATATACATTAAAAAGAGAATCAGACATACAAAATATGGCCCCTGCATATGTAGTCATCATTCTCCCACTTAGCCCTTATTCTTATCGCTTCCACTGTTGCATCTTCCACCAAGTCTGGCATCGGTGTTGTCAACACATAAACCACCTTCAAAGTTGTCAACAAGAAATGCATCTTCTTCTGCCATCGCCTAAAGTCATGCCCCTCAAACTTATCAAGTTTCCCAAAATTCGTTGTCATATCCTTCACCGTATTTCCAGTCAGGATCACAACCAAATACTTAATACGTTTGTTAGCCTTAGGGTGTGAGAGTGATAATCCTGGATATCTCTGTTGTATCGTGTTTGTTCACTTTCCGTATTAAGTATTTCGACCCTATAAGATGCCTGGGTTGTACGAAATCTCAATCGGGATAATACAAAGAGAAAGGTAATTTGTGTTCTAGGCACAAGAATCACAAATTAAGAACGATGAAGGAATTGTATATTTTTCGTATATCATTCTTAGACCAGATCACTTCTATTTATAAAAAAGAAGTTTGAGACAGTTAAAAGTGGTTAATATCCAACAGTTGTATAACTTTTCTCCAACAATTATGTTGGTTGGGTAGTTTTAACTTCCAGCAGCATTAACTTAAGCTCAACAGCCTTAACCTTGAGAAGCACTAACTATGTACTAACAGCATTAACTAATACACTAGCAGTAGTAACAATGCACTAGCAGTACTAACTACTTAGCAGTAGTAACTTAGTACTAGAAGCACTAACTACTTAGTAGTAGTAACTTAGTACTAGCAGTACTAACTATAGCTGAGTAGTACTCACTAGCAGGACTAACTAGCAGCACTAAGTATAGTTGAGCAGTACTTACTAGCAGTACTAACTATAGCTGAGCAGTACTCGCTAGCAGTACTAACTAGCAGTACCAACTATAGCAGCATTAAAAGACTCTGCCCCTTGACCCTCGCTTTTCTGTCATGGTCGAGTTCATATTAGCTCAACGAGTGTGTACTCCACACTTCCCTAACTCGTATCCAAGCCGGATATGAAATCTCATCAGTTTCTAGTAAATCATCATTACCTAAATGGCCGTTGATGACACTAAAATCACTAACACTAAATAAAAACACGATATTAAAATAACTCACAATGATTCACAAATTCTCAATTACTGTATTATTTTACTGTTTGTGCTTGAGAGTTAAATGAAAGATATGAAATTCTGTTATTCTATTTATACATGAAATTTACTTATGGGTTAAGAGATATAATCATGCTAACTCTATCTAAAAAAATAATGTATTATTAGAATTGAATTGTTTGAGTTGCATCCAAGCTTATATTACTAAGTTACTAAGTCATTTTAATAAGCATGAGGTGTATTAAGTTACTTTTAACGTCTACCACTACATCTGGAGAAGGTCCGATTGGAACTTGTGGATCAGCTAGCTTCTAAATCTCTTTTGTTTATATGACTTGTCCAAATTAAGGTTCAATGGCTAAACTAAACTAAAAAGTACATTATATAGCACAACTATAAAATCTAACATAGTGTAATATCACTTCTGTCTTTATCAGGTTCTTATTTCTTAAGTTGCTTGTTGTATTTCTTAGGTTGAGTAATCTCTTTGGGTGACGACCTCGGTGTCAAGTCTTAGGGATTCTTGTATTACAATTGGTGGTGGTGTGTCACACCCCCAAACGGGGCCTGGACGGAACACAAGTATCCGGGGGTGTGACGTCATAATATACATCACACAAGATACAAAGAACGACCTCTAAGGGTACGTTTGAAAATCCAACATCGTTGCATTAATTTAAAATAGATAAAGTTTTACATATGTTCAAGATAATAAGCGAAAGCGATTAAAAGTTTTAGAAATAGATAATGATGTTAATCATAGATAATAGTAATTCTTGAAAACCGGTCCAATGCATGGCAACACCATATAGCAAGCAAAGACAACCACAGCTAAGCACCTCAGAAAACATGCTAAAACGGTCAACATAATGTTGAGTGAATTCATAGGTTTAAGTTTAGTATAAAGGTGGACCACAAGTTCACAGTACGCACGTGACAGTTATAACAGATACAACTTCACATAAAAGAATGTATTTACTGTTACGCTAAGCTCATAACACCGAAGCTCAATTAAATAAAGCATATTATATGCCAAATAGAATTATTCGCCCTAAAGGTATCTGACCAAGATCACCTATTGAAATCCGACATGGTATATATCCGTTTATCGGGAGCCCCATGGGTAGTGAGCGCTTACTCACCCGGATAGGGATAATTAGTCCCAATAGATCTATTTATAACACTCGCGCTTACTTAACCAGCCAGTCGGTTAAGAAATTAACGGTTCATGATAATTCGGGCATTAGTGGTCTATTCGCTACTTAGGCAACACGTAATCAGGAAAAGGAAACGTAAAGTAACTGTGTCCATAGTTTAAAAACAAGCAATGTTTCTCACCCCAAAATAGTAAAGCAAAAGTAGTAAAACGTGGGGCTATGAACTCACCTTAAGCAAGTGGTGAATCGGTAATCAACGAAGAAGTAATAAAGCCGAAGTATCCTATACGCGACCTAAATAAACGACGCGTCTTAGTAAACGAAAGATACACGAAACTCGTACGATATGTTTACAAGAGAAAAATACATCCATGTGTGTTTGCGCTTTAGCTTATTTAATAAGGTATAATTAAATAAAATTATAAAAAATTTCGTTAAGTTTCGACGTTGATCCGAAAATTGCCATTTTTGAAACTTTCAATTTTTGGTAAATTTTTAGTTTCGGGACGTTAATATCGTCCCCTATATTTGTTTAGTTTCCATAATTCAAAACGCACTAACTAACCTTAATCGCTCAACTACTATGTCCGTTCCGCTAGATTCTACCAATACTTACTATTTTTAGTAACTTTAACGCTTTTCCTAAATTATGTTAACGGCGTCGTTAAACAATACCATTCAATATTTATGTGTTACCATATGTTTCGCAAATGTTTAGAAAGTTCAAAAATGTCTGAAAGTGTCCGAAAACTCGTTTTACTATTCACATCAGTCACTATTCATCCGGTTTCGCCGAAAAATGTTTCTAGTTTCATTTCGCTATATCTTGGTCGTTGTAAGTCCGTTTTTAGAGTGTGATATATGAAAACCTATCTACTCGAAACGAGCTTTCTAAAGACTTCCTTTACGCCTAATGACGACATTTTTAGGTCGACCAAAACCTCAAAACCATTTCAGATTAGCAAGCACTTTTTGCCAAGAACGCAACCAAAATCCACCCAAATTTCACAATAGTGCCTAATCTAGTTTAATCTCCATTCACAACTAATCCACAACAAAACCACACCTAAAACTAACCTAATCTCATCCACATCACTATGTCAACACACTAATCACTTCACTTAAACCCAAATCACAATATTTACATAAAAGATTCATAAAAGTTTCCTTGTTTAACAAACCCATTTCATTTCTTTTGAAAAATTTACACAAACACCATAGGATTCATAGATCTATTGCAAGAACATAAGAAAATATAGAATGGAAGTAAAAATGAAAGTATAAGTTTCAAAGTGAGCTTACAAGATGAAGAGTAAGATGAGAAATCACAAGATCTAAACTAATAAACACTAGATCTTGAAAACCCAACAATATTTCTTAAAACCCTAGTTTTGATCTTGAAGAAAAACGTTGAAATCAAAGAACCAACACTTGAAATCACCCTATGTATGAACAAGAATCAACCTAGAATACTTGGATATTGAAGGAAATAAAAAATTATGGATTGTTTTTGGTGTTGTGGGTGTGTCGTGAGCAAGAGGGAGAGAAAGAGAGATGAGATGTGTGATTTTGAGGCTATGAATGAGAATGAAACCCTAAGTTAGAGAATGTGTGGTATTTATAGGTGAACATTAGGTTTAATAGGTGTGTGTAATAGTATACATGTGACCAACACACACCAAAAGGGTGTGTATTTGCTTGCTCGGCCGAAACCAACCACAAGGACCATGGTTCAAATTTTTTTTGAGTCTTGGGTCATTATTAGATGCATAAGTTGGTCTTGAGTTGGTCAAATGGGTTCAAAGTGTGTAAGAATGTGTAATTAACACATGATCTAGTCTTGCTTAAGGAGGTGTGCATGAGAATGGCCTCCTCATAAGTCACTTTCACCTACACATGCACTAGTTTTATAAAAGATGCTCTTGGATTTAATTTCAAGACTTATGTTGCATTTGGTTGAGTTTTTGGCATCCATATACATAGGGGGAGGGATATGAATGAAAATTTTGGACTTATCATCATGAGATGGATGGTAACTAAAGTTTACACGAAAAGATTTCAAGTTTTCAGGGTTCTGTTAGGTCAAAAACGCGAAAAACGCAATTAAAACGTTAAAGCGTAAAAATAAATATCAGGAGTGATCGCAAACTACGAAACACTTAGAAGAGATAAAATAACTCATATAATATCTAAACTAATAATTATCCATAGTCGGAATGCGTCCGATGACATTTTTCAGATTTATGCGGGTTTACTTCCTGGTAAACCGCCAAATTCAAACGTAACGTATAAAAGTCAAAAATAATGATTGGAAAGGTTTAAAATATTGACATGAAATTCTTAGGGTGTGACATTCTTCCCCCATTAAAGAAGCTTTGTCCTCAAATCTTAAGACGCGGACGATGGGTTAACGAAAAGATGAGGATATTTCTTCTTCATTTGGTCCTCGCGCTCCCATGTAAATTCAGGACCTCGTTTCAAATTCCAACGAACCTTCACATTTAGAATGCAGCTTTGCTTTAGCTGTTTAACTTCTCGGTCCATAATTTCAACTGGTTCCTCGATGAAATTAAGCTTGTCATCAATCTGGATTTCATCCAACGGAATAGCTAGGGGTTCGTCTACGAGACACTTCTTCAGATTGGAAACATGAAAAGTACTATGAACACGGCTTAGTTGCTCTGGTAACTCAAGTAGATATGCAACCGTTCCAACTTCGGCAAGAATCTTAAAAGGTCTAATATAACGAGGGTTCATCTTTCCCCGTTTGCCGAAATGTATCACTCCTTTCCAGGGCGACACTTTCAACATAACCTTATCCCCAGCTTGAAACTCCAATGGCTTACGTCTCTTATCAGCATAGCTCTTTTGTCTATCTCGTGCAGCTTGTATATGCTTCTTGATCTGAATGATTTTCTCAGTGGTTTCATGGACAATTTCCGGGCCAGTGAGCTGAGCGTCTCCAACCTTAGCCTAACAAATAGGTGATCGACACTTACGACCGTACAACGCTTCAAACGGTGCAGCTTTGATACTAGTGTGATAACTGTTGTTGTAGGAAAATTCCACCAAAGGTAGGTGTCTATCCCAACCTTTCCTAAAATCAATCACACAAGCACGCAACATGTCCTCCAAGGTTTGGATTATTCTTTCACTTTGATCATCCGCCTGCGGGTGATAAGCCGTACTCATATCCAATTGAGTACCTAGAGCTTTGTTTAGTAATTGCCAGAAGTGAGATGTAAATTTACTGTCTCTATCAGAAATGATCGAAACTGGCACACCATGTCTTGAGACTACTTCCTTCAAGTATTGTCTCGTCAACTTTTCCATATATTCGGTTTCCTTCATTGGTAAGAAATAAGCAAACTTTATGAGTCGGTCAACAATTACCCAAATTGTATCTTGACGAGTTGACGTCTTTGGTAACTTAGTAACGAAATCCATAGTAATGTTTTCCCACTTCCATACTGGGATCACAGGTTGAACCAACAAACCGGAATGTTTTTGGCATTCGGCCTTGACTTTTGCACAGGTCAAACATTTACTCACGTAGGTGGCAATCTCAGCCTTCATATTCGGCCACCAATACATCTTTTTCAGGTCTAGGTATATCTTGTCGGATCCAAGATGGATAGAATACTTTGATTTATGCGACTCATGCATAACTAAATCTCTTAGTCCTTAATATAACGGTAACCAAACACGCTCTTTGAATCATTGGGTTTCATCAGGACGAGTTTCAAAGATTTTCTTTTGCAACCTCCCCAGGTTTTTGGCTTCCACATTTTCTCTTTTTATTGCCTTGGTTTGGGCCTTACAAAACTACTAAGGTAGGTTGTTATGTATAGTCATTATCAAAGCTCGAACACGTAGCGGTTTAATCCTCTCCTTCATGCTTACCGCA
The DNA here is from genome assembly GCA_026074375.1 of Tanacetum coccineum. Lineage (NCBI taxonomy): Eukaryota > Viridiplantae > Streptophyta > Magnoliopsida > Asterales > Asteraceae > Tanacetum > Tanacetum coccineum. Next base: position 8,957 of record BQNB010021891.1, on the reverse strand, counting down.
TCCGCCACTACATTAGCTTTTCCCAGATGATAATGAATTTCACAGTCGTAGTCGCTCAACAATTCCAACCATCTACGTTGTCTCATGTTCAACTCCTTTTGATCGAGTATATGCTGCAAGCTCTTATGATCGGTGAACACAACGCATTTTGTGCCGTACAAATAATGTCTTCACATTTTGAGAGGAAACACTACAACTCCTAGCTCCATGTCATGTGTAGTGTAATTCTTCTCATGAATCTTAAGTTGGCGTGACGCGTAGGCTGTGAACTTCTCCCTTTGCATCAAAATGACGCCCAGTCCTTTACGAGATGCATCACAGTAAACCACAAAGTTTTCACTACCTTCGGGTAAAGCCAAGATCGGCGCACTACATAACTTCTGCTTTAGCAATTGAAATGCCGCTTCTGCCTTTTCACTCCAATCAAACTTCACATTCTTTTGAGTCAACTTCGTCATAGGTTTAGCAATCTTTAAGAAACCTTTGATAAATCGTCGGTAGTAGCCAGCAAGACCTTGGAATTGACGAATCTTTGTCGGAGTCTTGGGTGATGCCCAATCCTTGATTGCCTTAACCTTAGCTGGGTCTACGTGAATGCCCTCACTATCAATTACGTGACCAAGAAATTATACCCTCGACAGCCAAAAATCGCACTTTGAAAACTTGGCGTACAATTCTTCCTTCTTAAGTAACTCCAAAATTAACCTAAGATGTTTTGCATGCTCTCCTTCTCTCTTGGAGTAGATCAAGATGTCATCAATAAATACGATCACGAATTTATCTAAGTATGGTTTGCACACCCGATTCATCAGGTCCATGAATACTGCCGGTGCGTTTGTCAATCCAAAAGGCATTACTTGGAACTCGTAATGGCCATAGCGAGTCCTAAACGCCGTCTTTGGAATGTCCTCGTCACGAACTCTGAGTTGGTGATAACCAGACCTCAAGTCGATCTTCGAGTAGACACTTGATCCTTGCAACTGATCAAATAAGTCGTCGATTCTCGGAAGTGGGTATTGATTTTTCACAGTCAGCTTGTTTAACTCGCAATAGTCGATACACATCCGAAAAGATCCATCTTTCTTTTTGACGAACAACACTGGAGCTCTCTAGGGTGAGGAACTTGGTCTTATAAATCCTTTGTCAGAAAGTTCTTGTAGTTGAGTAGACAATTCTTGCAGTTCTGATGGTGCTAATCTGTATGGGGCGTGTGCCATAGGTGCAGCACCAGGGACCAAGTCGATTTGAAATTCAACTTGTCGTGTTGGCGGTAATCCAGGTAAGTCCTCTAGAAAGACCTCCAGAAAATCTCATACAGTAGGCACATCCTCAAGTCGCTTCTTCTCTGACTCATCCCTCGTTTCCTTCTTCGTCACTTGTGCCAGAAAAATTGGGCAACCTTTCTTAATATATTTCTGAGTCTTAGTGCACGATATAATGCTCAACCTCGACTTCTTTCCTTTCTCGCTCCTATCACCTTGGACTATCAAAACTTCATCTCCGAAAGGAATTCACACAGTCTTTTCATCACAAACGATCACCGCATGATGATTCGATAACCAATCCATGCCAATGATGACGTCAAAGCTTCCAAGTTCAACAGGCATGAGGTCAATATTGAATGGGTGACCTAGCAATACTAACGTACAACCTCTAAGTATGGTATTATTTTCAGAGATTCTCCCGTCGGCTAATTCGACAGCATAGCTAACGTCTAAAGTATCGGGGATTATATCAAGCAAAGTACTAAAAGTAGTCGACACGAAGCTTCGATCTGCACCCGAATCAAATAATACAGAAGCATAATGGTTGTTGAGAAGAAACGTACCCGTGACGACGTTTGAATCGGGGTTAGCGTCTCCTCCACCTAGCACATATGCTTTTCCTCTTGCTTCACCAATCCCATCCTTGTTTCCAGTTTTGTTTCCACGTTTCTGATCTTTCAGCTTTGGGCAATCACTTCTGTAGTGTCCTTGCCTTCCACACTCGTAACAAGTTACAACCATCTGATTCACTACTTGACCCCTCTGAGTAGAAGTAGTGGAGATTGTGACCTTACAATCCCGGGTCAAATGCCCAACCTTGTTACACTTCCCACATCTCACTGTGCATGGCCCTTCATGATAAAGCTTACATTTGTTGCAGAGTGGAAACAGTCCATTATATGGTCTTCGCTCATTGTTGCCAGCCGTATAGGCCCTTGCCACATTTTGGCCTCCAACATTCTGTCTTTTAAATGGTGGTTGCTGCCCATGGTTGTCCTTCTGGTTGACTTCCAACCTTCTCTTCTTTTTTGTGTTTCTTATAGCATAGCTCTTCAACTTCTTATCCATCACGTGGTTGGCAATCCGAACAGCATCTTGTAGTCTTATAGGTTCTGCAGCAATCACATTTCCTTGGATATTATCGGGAAGACCTCCAATGAATTTTTCCACCCGATCCTCCTCCTCGGAGACCATTTTGGTATACATCATGGTAAGTTCTTGGAACCTTTAAGTGTAAGTATCCATGTCATTGTTCTTCACTGACAAATTCCACAACTCGGTTTCTATCTTTTGGAACTCATTTCTCGGATAGTACACTTCAGTCATCAGCTTCAACAGCTCTTTCCATGACAAAGCGTATGCAGCATCGGTTCCAATGGTCCTCTTGTAAGAGTTCCACCAAGTTAATGCACTGTCAAGTAAAGTGAAGGTAACATACTTCACCTGGTATCTCTCCTGATGTGAAATACAGTCTCCATCTTTTCACACCATCTTATCAAACCAACCACACCTTCGGTTCCTTTGAAACTCAGTGGTTGACATTTCATGAAATCTTGGTAAGTGCATTCACGAGCAACCGGCTTAGCACCTCTTCCATCCTCATTTGGATTTCCATTCCCACCATTTCCATTTCCACCATGCCCATTATCGTCGTCACTGCCATTTTGGCTCTGGTTTTCAGCCTCAAGAGCATTGGCAGCACGTGTTGCCTCGTAAGCGGCCAACGCTTCTTCTACTCGTCGGGCAATGAGTTCTTTAATTGCCTCTGGGGTCATACCTGAGCGAGTAATAGTCATCGTCCTACATCACAAGGCACAAAAGTTGATGAAATTTGAAACGAATGCACGGTTACTTAACTAACGATAATTAAATACACGCTAAGTAGTAGAATATAATAACACGTTTAGCCAACACAAAATAAATGGTAATATCATATCAAATATAAATACAACGAATAAATAACCAAAATACGATTTCATATAGATCATAATAGGATTTGATACATCAACCCAAAATAAGGTACTTGATTTACAACATCACTACCACTAACATCTAGACCTATCATAAGTCTAATGTCCTACACAGTCCACACTGACATACTACGGGCGAAATCTAAAACGCCTCTATGCAAATGACTCCAACCTCCTGAGTCTCCTCCTGACCTCATCACGCTCCCTACGAATCTGTCAAAACTCCTTCTGTAAACGAGACATGTGGAGACGCAGGCTGTCTATGCGGTCTCTCTCAATACTAAGCAACGCCTGAACCTTGAGGTTCTCCAAACTCAAACTCTTGATCCTCTCAACCATCCTAAGTCTTTGGGTACTAGCTAACTCCTGACCATCCTCTAGCTGTCTCTGAGTAGCGTCATTACTAACAACTCTGTCTATACGAATCTAAGACATGTGGTGATAAAAATCATGTACATCATCACCCAATTCAATCTGCATATCCTCAAATGACCTAATACTGCCATCTCTAGTACCAGAGGAACCAGAAGAATCCCCTCTAGCAGGCTCCTCACTCTCCTCAACAACTAATGGTGCCGACATTGGGTCAATACCTACCTTAATCGTGCCTCCAGCACTGGTGTCTATGTCATACTCCTCTGCATCATCCCTATCATCCCTAGGGTCAATCCCATCTCCATCTCTAATAACAATCTCACCACCAACAACCAACTCTAAACCAACCCCAGCCTCTATAGTACCAACCTCAATATCCTCCTCCATGCTGGCCATTGATGAGTATGAATCTCTAAACCTCTTGCGAGATGGTAAGAGATCAGCACGAGTAGGAGCTAATGAGCCCACAACCGGTAAAGATGATGGTACATAATCAATAGGTGACCTAGATCTCTTTCAAGATGGTTCAGCAGAATGAGAAGATAAATGTAATGATCTCTCGGATGAAGAATCTCCAAATGAAGACTAAAAAGTAGTCGGTGGATAAACAGTAGACAATGGAGCAACTCTCTAACGGCGAAATGCCTCACTATAACGAGGTGTACTCACTGGGGGACAAACCAATCTGGGTACACGTCTCCGTGCTAATCTGTGAGCCTGATTTGGTGTATCAAAACCCGAAGAATGAATTGGCGAATGATCCGAAGATGAACTAGCAAAAGGTGAATGGTGACCTGAAGAATGTGGTGATACACGTCTCCGTGCGATTTTGCGAGCTGATAATGGTCTAACCCTCTTCTTCATAGTCATAACCCTTCGTGGCCCGTTAGGATAGGTATGGTAAAGTCGACCTAGAGGAATACCCTCCCCGGGTCGGATCAAAATAGCTGCTCGTCGACGAGTCCCGGGCGGGGCAGTAATAGGAGCAATAGGGAAATCAGATGGTGATGATGAACGTGTTGTTACCCTGCTCCTCCAACGAGAAACGGTAGCAACATAAGGATCCTGTGATGGTGGTCCATCAGTAGAATCAGAAGCCTCAGAAGAATCAGTACATAAGAATGGTGAAATAACTGGTAACGGGGTAATGTACTCTGGAGAATCCATCTCATCAGGTGAATCAGAATCGAAGTCCGAATAAGGAACCAAGCCATACAATCCAGTGGGTGAAGTGACAATAGTCGTCTCAACTACAGGAGCAGCAGATGAAATAACAGGGGCAGTAGTAGAAGTCTCTGGAGCAACCACAGAAGTCGAAGGAATAACAGTAAGAATATCACCAAAAAGAATAACCCGAGAGGGAGATGATCCCACACTCTTATCGAAAAAATCAGAAGAAATAGCAATAACTGGAGCTGCCATGATCTGCACAAGCAAAAGTTTATATAAATCTCCTTTATATGAACCCATGCAAGGCATAAAATAATGAAATGAATGGCAAGGTAAATATGTGACAATTATATTATAGTCTTGGTCATATATTATATATCTATATATTATATATTTATATATATTAATTTCTATATAGCAAGGAATAGACTACAGTAAGCACATATAAAGGCACATAGAATCACATACTGGTTATAAGCCAGGACAACCCCCCTAAGTATAACCTATTGGTTTCTTTTACTTGTCTAAGGATACTAATATGTCACACCCCCAAACGGGGCCTGGACGGAAAACACGTGTCATAATATACATCACACAAGATATAAAGAACGACCTCTAAGGGTACGTTTGAAAATCCAACATCGTTGCATTAATTTAAAATAGATAAAGTTTTACATAAGTTCAAGATAATAAACGGAAGCGATTAAAAGTTTTAGAAATAGACAATGATGTTAATCATAGATAATAGCAATTCTTGAAAACCGATCCAATGCATGGCAACACCATATAGCAAGCAAAGATATCCACAGCTAAGCACCTGAAAAATGTGCCTAAAACTGTCATACATAGAAAGTGCGGTGAATTTTTAGGGTTTAAGGTTAGTATAAAGTTGGACCACAAGTTCCAGTTCGTTATCGTGTCAGTTATACAGGATAAACTTCACATAAAAGAATGTATTTAATGTTGCGCTAAGCTCATGACACCGAAACTCAATTAAATGAAGCATATTATATGCCAAATAGAATTATTCGCCCTAAAGGTATCTGACCAAGATCACCTATTGAAATCCGACACGGTATATATCCGTTTATCGGGAGACCCATGGGTAGTGAGCGCTTACTCACCCGGATAGGGATAATTAGTCCCAATAGATCTATTTATAACACTCGCGCTTACTTAACCAGCCAGTCGGTCAAGAAATTAACGGTTCATGATAAGTCGGGCATTAGTGGTCTATTCGCTACTTAGGCAACACGTAATTAAGAAAAGGAAACGTAAAGTAACTGTGTCCATAGTTTAAAAACAAGCAATGTTTCTCACCCCAAAATAGTAAAGCAAAAGTAGTAAAACGTGGGGCTATGAACTCACCTTAAGCAAGTGGTGAATCGGTAATCAACGAAGAAGTAATAAAGCCGAAGTATCCTATACGCGACCTAAATAAACGACGCGTCTTAGGAAACAAAAGATACACGAAACTCGTACGATATGTTTACAAGAGAAAAAGACATACATGTGTGTTTGTGCTTTTTCGTTAAGTTTGGACGTTGATCAGAAAATTACCATTTTTAGAAACTTTCTATTTTTGGTAAATTTTTAGTTTCGGGACGTTAATGTCGTCTCATATATTTGTTTAGTTTCCATAATTCAAAACGCACTAACTAACCTTAATCGCTCAACTACTATGTCCGTTCCGTAGATTCTACCAATACTTACTATTTTTAGTAACTTTAACGCTTTTCCTAAATTATGTTAACAACGTCGTTAAACAATACCATTCAATAATTATGTATTACCATATGTTTCGCAAATGTTTAGAAAGTCCAAAAATATCCGAAAGTGTCCGAAAACTCGTTTTACTATTCACATCAGACACTATTCATCCAGTTTCGCCGAAAAATCTTTCTAGTTTCATTTCGCTATATCTTGGTGGTTTTAAGTCTGTTTTTAGAGTGTGATATATGAAAACCTATCTACTCGAAATGAGCTTTCTAAATACTACCTTTACGCCTAATGATGACATTTTTAGGTCGACCAAAACTTCAAAACCATTTCAGATCAGCAAGCACTTTTTGCCAAGAACGCAACCAAAATCTACCTAAACTTCACAATAGTGCCTAATCTAGTTTAATCTCCATTCACAACTAATTCACAACAAAACCATACCTAAAACTAACCTAATATCATCCACATCACTATGTCAACACACTAATCACTTCACTTAAACCCAAATCATTATATTTACATAAAAGATATATAAAAGTTTCCTTGTTTAACAAACCCATTTCATTTCTTTTGAAAAATTTCCACAAACACCATAGGATTCATAGATCTATTGCAAGAACATAAGAAAATATAGAATGGAAGTAAAAATGAAAGTATAAGTTTCAAAGTGAGCTTACAAGAAGAAGAGCAAGATGAGAAATCACAAGATCTAAACTAATAAACACTAGATCTTGAAAACCCAACAATATTTCTTGAAACCCTAGTTTTGATCTTGAAGAAAAACCTTGAAATCAAAGAAACAACACTTGAAATCACCATAGGTATGAAGAAGAATCAACCTAGAATACTTGGATCTTGAAGGAAATCAAAAGTTATGGATTGTTTTTGGTGTTGTGGGTGTGCTGTGAGCAAGAGGGAGAGAAAGAGAGATGAGATGTGTGATTTTGAGGCTATGAATGAGAATGAAACCCTAAGTTAGAGAATGTGTGGTATTTATAGGTGAACATTAGGTTTAATAGGTGTGTGTAATAGTATACATGTGACCAACACACACCAAAAGGGTGTGTATTTGCTTGCTCGGCCGAAACCAACCACAAGGACCATGGTTCAATTTTTTTTGAGTCTTGGGTCATTATTAGATGCATAAGTTGGTCTTGAGTTGGTCAAATGGGTGTTCTAAGTGTTTAGAATGTGTAATTAACACATGATCTAGTCTTTCTTAAGGAGGTGTGCATGAGAATGGCCTCCTCATAAGTCACTTTCACCTACACATGCACTAGTTTTATAAAAGATGCTTTTGGATTTAATTTCAAGACTTATGTTGCATTTGGTTGAGTTTTGGGCATCCATATACATAGGGGGGGATATGAACGAAAATTTTGGACTTATAATCATGAGATGGATGGTAACTAAAGTTTACACGAAAAGATTTCGAGTTTTCGGGGTTCCGTTAGGTCAAAAACGCGAAAAATGCAATTTAAACGTTAAAGCGTAAAAATAAATATCGGGAGTGATCGCAAACTACGAAACATTTAGAAGAGATAAAATAACTCATATAATATCTAAACTAATAATTATCCAAAGTCGGAATGCGTCCGATGATGTTTTTCAGATTTACGCGGGTTTACTTCCCGGTAAACCGCCAAATTCAAACGTAACATATAAAAGTCAAAAATAATAATCGGAAAGGTTTAAAATATTGAACTGAAATTCTCGGGGTGTGACATGGTGGGTGATGCAGACGGGTTGCACTACCAAAGTTTTACAACCCGTTAGCAGTGCATTTAACCGTTGTACTGTAGTATATGTAAGACCCGAGGATTAATCGTTTTTTAAAGGAACGATGAGATAGGTTCGTAATGCATGATAAGTTAATATAAAAGGTGAGGGAAGATTCTTTTAGTATTTTATTTGTTTTATGAAAGCAAGTAAATTATCCAATAAATGATCAATGCAAAACGTAAATGTTTAGAAAGTGTTAATTTGAAATAAAAATGATTTATTATTGTTGAAAATTGTTGGTTGACAGCCGGTTACACCGTAACTGTTTTGCGTAGAGTAAAAGTCAACAAAAGTCAAATTCTGAGTTGCGCTATAGAAATTTAATGAGATAGTAATATGAAAATATAAAGTCACAGTATTATAGAATACTATAACTTAGGAAAATCACCGGTTATCACAGTCTTACCCCCTTAAAAAAATTCGTCCCGAAATTCAACCCGAATTATTAGATGGTGTGGTGTAGGAGGAAGAGGTAAGGGCGTTTAGCATGACATGCAGTTTCTTTTCCTTTTCTTGGCTTCTCGTTAAAGGGTTTCTACTGGTTTTCCTAACATGGTTTGGTCTAATCGATGGTTGGGATATCTTCCAGAGGGGGTGGCGAATGTGTCATCGGGGAGACATTTTCGATTATCTAATGTTTCCAGGTCGTCGGTCTTCCTGGTTGGTCTAAAAC
>BQNB010021890.1:50000-63668 GCA_026074375.1 Tanacetum coccineum | reverse complement strand
AGTGAACCGGTTTATACACTTTCAAAGTGAACCGATTTATACACTTTCAAAGTGAACTGATTTATAGACTCAAGCTTGAGAGATTTATACGCATCTAAGCCTGGACGATTTATACATGAAGACAAGACCGAGTCAACTCGGTAATTACCGAGTTAACTGTGTCGACTCACTGAGTCAAATGGTCCAACAGAAAAAAGGCAAAGAAAAGATATAGATCAAGGACTGACTCGACAATCTAAACCTATAAACCACAATCAATCAACATCAACAACTACCAAACATCAATTACATCAACAATCTCAAATCCAACAATATACTATCTTATAACCCATCGTCACAAAATCCCACAACTTCATCTCCTCTTCCGACATCAAGACTAAAAAACATAACATATAAAAGGATCTCAGATTCATTTTTCATGGGATTTAATTATACCAAGAACTTTATAGATCAAACCCACGAAAGAAATAATCATCATCGATCTATGATGGTATAAATGACCGGTTACTTGGACGGGCCGTGCTTATGCTAATTTATTAAGCCTAATATCCGTTAACTATCATAATACATCAAAAATCACAAACAACAATACAACAAACACAATACATTACACTAAAATAATCCTTATCAAAATTCATCTTCATTCGTAATGGCTAGTATTGAATCTAATGACTACGGGGTTTTTTATACGATGTTACTTATTTGGGATTGAAGTAGACTTTCACGCGGAGTGTACTTATTTTGTAACAATTCATATTTTCGCGTCCTTTTACGTTAATAAATATTCAACTATTTATTTTAAACTTTTATGCAGTCACTTTTAATTTCAATCATTTAATTAAATCGCGTAAACTAAAAATCAACATTCAACGTATACAGACATCAAACAAATAAAGTTTACGTCGAACAAGTGTTATATTATTTTTAGGAAGATAATTTTTAACTTTTCATTTTTTATTTTATTCGTCACGTAAAACGTTTACGTTTCGCGATAAAATACATTTAAGCATACACGGAAGCACCTATACCTATCTATACTTCAACAAATACCCACTTTTATACCCAATACCCAAAAATTAAATCATTTTACACACTCTTAACCACAAGGCCGGTTATACACATTATAACATGACACTTAAATCATAATCTTTCACCAAATCACTTCCTTTTATTATTAAGCTTACAACAAGTACAACCTTTGATCACAACTTTCCATAAATTGTCTAATCTTTTGGTACTTCTCTTACACATCTTGTACCCTAAACCATCTTGTACCTAAACTACCACTCTTAATCCATGGTTTTGCTAGTTGTTTAGCTTAATACTTCCACTATAAATAGGACCTCCTAGTAAGACTTATTTCACACACTTACAACTAGCAAATAATCAAACAAATTTTGTCTTATTCTCTTATAGAAACCCACGGCTCAAAATTTTATTTCAAGGTTACCATAGCTTTTGATTTAACAAAGATACAAGAATTATTAAGGGTTAGTTATAAGGTGTAAGAAATTGATTTGTAAGCTTGGGTAATAAATTAAACAAGGGTTTACATCAAGAAAATATAATTAGGGTTTTCTAATTAGGGTTTGATCTTGGGTTTGATTAATTGGGTTTAAGCTTAAGTGTAAGCTTGTGTTTATCATCCTACTACACATCTCTAAGGTTTATTTAAGCTTTAACATTTTCATTATTCATTTACATGTTTCGACATACTTGTTATTTATGTTAATCACCACCTAGGTTTGTTTTTATGATTTATGAAACATTACAAGATCATATAAGGTTCGAATTTATATATATGTATGGTGAAATAATGTTTAAAATGGAAGAACACACTTTATATAAGTGTTAATTAAATTATATGTTTAGTTTATAAAATGATTTGTTGGAAGTTTATTTATAAAAGTTTATAAATAAAAGATCATGAGGACTTCACTTGGACAATCACTATGGACAATTTAGAGGACTCAAAATATATAAGACTTGTGGTAGAAAGTATTGTAAAGAACTTGTACAAAGTTGAACCATGGAATGATTCATAAAACAAGATTTATGAAATATATATATCTCACTGTTTTAAAGCTATTGTTGGATTTAGAATCTAAGAAAATTTTGGAAACATTTTATTAAAATAGTACATTTTATAAGGATCGTAAGCATATAAAGAACTCGAAAAACCGAGCTATAACGAAGAAGTTATGACATTTACAAGATTACGATAAATAAATATATAAAAGTGTTTTTATAAAAGATATTTTATAAAAAGGGTTACTGTTACAGATCTAGGAATATTTTAAAAACATTTTATTTTGATAGAGCATCTCAATAGAAATCCGTGCATATAAAGAACACTAAAAACGGAATTAAAACGAATGAGTTACGAGTTTTGCAAGATTTAAGTTTATAAAACTATTTTTATAAACTGTTTTGGGATACTATTTTTGACACAGGTTTTTATAAAAAAAAGTGAGTATTCTAATTAAATAGTTTATCTCGTCACGATTCCGTACATATAAAGAACAAGCGGAACGGAATTAAAATGAATACGTTATGATTTTTACGAGTTTTATATAATTCAATTTATAAAAGTAGTTTTATATATTTTACAAAACCTGTAAATGTTACTGTTCATCGGTAATAAAAATATTATAAATGTGAAATTTTGATAGATTTTTTTTAATACGAAGCCATGGATATAAATAACATCAAAAACGAAGTTGAAACGATAAAGATATAAGGTTTATAAAACCGTTTGAACTATTTTTACTTTTGTGCACTATTTTTATAAAACAATTAAACTAATTATATAATATCATTATATAATCAATAAAAATATTAAATCTTGTATTATTAACAAATAATACATTGTTGGACAAAGATAACATTTTATTTTACAGATACAAATGCGTAGTCAATTATTTAACAATTATGATTTAAATATTGTTTCGACTTTTTAAATGAAACAAAAGCTATTAGGTGGTGGTGTAACTATATAACTTGTGATGTCATATTTATATTAAATACATTATACGTATACGACCTATAATTAATTAGGTTGCATTCCAAATCGTTTGTGACGATTGGTATGGTCGCGTCCTAAGGTATTTTAAGCAAAGATGCAGGTACACGTTTGTTCTTTCCATTCCTATTTTCTTTTGTCACGCAATCGGAAAGTGTGGTCTCATATTTTACCTGCATTATTCTTTTGGGAAATATTCATGTTTGGCATGATACTTATGTGGTTATTATAATGTGATAGGTTGTTATTCTTAAAAGATAAAGTATCTCGCTTTGCCTTCCTTCCAATTCAAGTACTTTTTCAGTGTGTCACACGCTTCTGATTGTATAACTAATGCATGTATTGTCACTTTTGCTTATAACATTTATTCATATATTTTAGTTATAGATCTTTGACATAAGAGTTAATTCTTGATAATGATTAGTATTGAAAAACCAAGTATACAAAATCAAGAAATATACATAAAAAGAATGAAATTAAAGGTATAAATTTGGTTTTGGTTATTTACCAGGGTAAATCCCTTTTAACAAAAAAATGATTTTGCTGAATTTGTTGAATATTTTTGGGTGTCTATGGATTAATATATCAACATTTTTCTCCTGATTTTTGCAGGTGCTGAGGGTTTGCCCATATAAGTCATCCCAGGTGAAGGTGTGACATGAACTTTTACCGTGCCTTGAATAAAGTGGCATACTGATACGTCCTACGTCGCAGTTTCATGAACTTAGGGGAATAATCGTAATCACACTTTATGTTGCATCTAGGCAATACACATTTGAAACATTATGGGACATTATGCTCATTACAATTATCATACTCTTTGAAAACATTGCGGTCCAACATTATACTTATAATTTTGGTGGCTATTATAAGGATTGAAATGGTCACGCACACTTTACAAATCTCGGATTACAACATTTTAATAAATGCATTTTGTATGGTTTGTGTCTATACATTTTAAGAAAACCTATATAAGTAAGTTTATGCGTTGCAAGTCTTGTATGGGCGGGACTTGTAACACAGTAAACCTATATATATAGTTTTGGGTTTTACATTTACATCTACTTAAATCTATGAACTCACCAACTTTATGTTGACACTTTTAATTTCTCAGGTGAATTAGATGCTTGGCTTACTTGATGTGCATTGAAGTCTAAATAATACAAGATTACTTTTCAAACGACACATTTAGAGGTCGTTCTCTCAAGTCTTGTGCAATGGTATTATGAAGTAACGCTCCATACATTATTCCGCTGCGACCCATTTTGGGGGTGTTACAGATTGGAACAAGCACATGCATATAGAGAACAAGGTTCATATTTTACCTAGACTTAACCGTTTTTTTACAAACATTACATAACATTAAATTTTTTTAATGTGCATTGACAGCTAAAATGCTACTTGCTAACAACAACTTGCTTACGTGACTTATATGATAAATAAATATATATATATATATATATATATATATATATATATACTTACCTTCTCTTGCGAATATTTTACACGTGTTTTATATAGAAATTATTTATATAAATACTAAGACTTTCCCAAGACATTGTGAATGACACGATGGTCATGAAACTTTTTTATGAATTTTAACTATAATAACCGTTTACGCATAACATTGAAACATATCACAGTCCACAAATTCCATTAGCTACCTTACCATTCAACTTCAAGTTTGAACACCCGCCTTATAGTGTTGAAACACCTATGTCATCTTGTGGCTGTCTTACCTAGTGAAACCTAAGTTGAAACCATCATACTCTATTTCCTCTAAGAAATTCACGTTATACTCCCTTCGTTGTATCGTATGGACGATTTAAATTATTTATCAAACTCAGGTGCCGTGAAAACTTCGTTGATTTTACTTTAACTCTCTACCTATTCATTTAAGCCGTTCCTTAAAACTACTATGGTTCCTTAAATATTTTTACAACTACTTTATAAACCATCTCACTACCACATAATGAACTATTTTGTTATCTTCCATAAACTGTTTCCATGGTTAATTTACAAACTATTTTGTATCAATTCACAAACAATTTGTTACCACATCATAAACTCCTTACTATTACATTATGAACTGCCACATGATTCTTTCGAAAACTATTTTGATACCATCTCATAAACAATTTTAGTATCGTCGCATAAACAAAGTCGATGTCATTAATGAACTACCTTACTATCGATTGATAAACTATCATTTTATAAACCATTTTACTATCATTGACAAACTATTTTACCATCGTTCAATAAACTAACATTTATAAACTACTTACAATCATTTCATGAATACCTTATGAATTACCTTCTTGACATCTTATATATTATTTTGCAATTATCTCAAAAACTACGTTACTATCACCTTATGAATCATCTTGTTCTTACCTTATGAAACTATTTTTCATCACATAAATTATTTTACTACCATCTCATGAGCTATTCAGCTATTGTCTTGTAAACTATTTTGCGGCTGTCTTGCAAACCATATTATTGCCATCCTATAAATAACCTTGCACCCATCTTGTGAATTACCTTCTTACATTGTAAACCATTTTGATAATACTTTATGCATAACACTATTTTGACAAAAATGAGCATCGCATCGTTAGCCCTCAAATATACATAGCCTGATCACCTATGTATAATTCAGGAAGGACCATGCCATGCTGAGAGTAGTCACCATAAAACTTTTGTCAATAATCCATTTTCTACTACATTATTGAAAAGCAAAGTTTGTGTGTGTACCCATAAAACGCGTTTACTTCGGAAAATCAAATTAGTAACCATAGCAACTAGGTAGACCTTTACGTCGCCTTACTATAGGAAGTCAACATCATCTCACACCAAATTCTAAAAGTCTTTAGGGTATAAACAAGGAGTTAAGAATATTAAGATAACAAAGTTGATTCGCGCATCTTAGGAGGATTAAGATAAGTATTCGCACCTCTTCATCAACACCACTCCGAAAGGCAACACAAACTGAATTTCGAGACGAAATTCTTTTAACATGGGGAGACTGTATCAATTCACATTTTCGCGTCCTTTTATGTCAATAAACATTCAACTATTTATTTTAAACTTTTATGCAGTCACTTTTAATTTTAACCGTTTAATTAAATCGCGTAAACTAAAAATCAACATTCAACGTATACAGACATCAAACAAATAAAGTTTACATCGAACAAGTGTTATATTATTTTTAAGAAGATAATTTTTAACTTTTCACTTTTTATTTTATTTGTCACGTAAAACGTTTACGTTTCGCGATAAAATACATTTAAGCATACACGGAAGCACCTATACCTATCTATACTTCAACAAATACTCACTTTTATACCCAATACCCAAAAATTAAATCATTTTACACACTCTTAACCACAAGGCCGGTTATACACATTATAACACAACACTTAAATCATAATCTTTCACCAAATCACTTCCTTTTATTATTAACCTTACAAAAAGTACAACCTTTGATCACAACTTTCCAAGAATTGTCTAATCCTTTGGTACTTCTCTTACACATCTTGTACCCTAAACCATCTTGTACCCTAAACTACCACTCTTAATCCATGGTTTTGCTAGTTGTTTAGCTTAATACTTCCACTATAAATAGGACCTAGTAGTAAGACTTATTTCACATACTTACAACTAGCAAATAATCAAACAAATTCTCTCTTGTTCTCTTATAGAAACCCACGGCTCAAAATTTTATTTTAAGGTTACCATACCTTTTGATTTTACAAAGGTACAAGCATTATTAAGGGTTAGTTATAAGGTGTAACAAATTGATTTGGAAGTTTGGGTAATAAATTAAACAAGGGTTTACATCAATAAAAGATAATTAGGGTTTCATAATTAGGGTTTGATCTTGGGTTTGATTGATTGGGTTTAAGCTTAAGTGTAAGCTTGTGTTCATCATCCTACTACACATCTCTAAGGTCTATTTAAGCTTTAACATTTTCATTATTCATTTACATGTTTCTACATACTTGTTATTTATGTTAATCACCACCTAGGTTTGTTTTTATGATTTATGAAACATTACAAGATCATATAAGGTTCGAATTTATATATATGTATGGTGAAATAATGTTTAAAATGGAAGAACACACTTTATGTAAGTGTTAATTAAATTATATGTTTAGTTTATAAAATGATTTGTTGGAAGATTATTTATAAAAGTTTATAAATATAAGAAGATTATTGTGGACATTCACTTTGGACAATACTCTATGGTGACAATTTAGAGGGACTCAAAAGTATACAATAACTTGTGGTAGAAAATATTGTAAAGCACTTGTCAAAGTTGAACCAAGGAAAGATTCATAAAAAAGATTTATGAAATATATTTATATATATATATAAAATATATATCTCTATTATAGTTATATATATATATCTCATTGTTTTGAAATCTATTGTTGGATTTAGAATTAAGAAAATTTTGGAATGTTTTATTAAAGTAGTACCTTTTTATAAGGATCGTAAAGCATGGTAAGACTCGAAAAACGAGTATAACGAAGAAGTTATGATGATTTACAAGATGTAACGATAATTAGAAATATATCTCAACGCTGTATAGAGACTAAAAGATATTTTTATGAAAAAAGGTCTACTGATACAGCCTCTGGGAATATCGCTGAGCATTTATTTGATAGAGGCATCTCAATAGGATTTCCTTGCATATAAGAACACTAAACGGAATTTAAAACCAATGAGTTACGAGTGTCAAATGAGTTACGAGTTTTGCAAGATTTAAGTTTATAAAACTATTTTTATAAACTGTTTTGGGATACTATTTTTGACACAGGTTTTTATAAAAAAAAGTGAGTATTCTAATTAAATAGTTTATCTCGTCACGATTCCGTACATATAAAGAACAAGCGGAACGGAATTAAAATGAATACGTTATGATTTTTACGAGTTTTATATAATTAAATATATAAAAGTAGTTTTATATATTTTACAAAACCTGTAAATGTTACTGTTCATCGGTAATAAAAATATTATAAATGTGAAATTTTTATAGATTTTTTTTAATACGAAGCCATGGATATAAATAACATCAAAAACGGAGTTGAAACGATAAAGATATAAGGTTTATAAAACCGTTTGCACTATTTTTACTTTTGTGCACTATTTTTATAAAACAATTAAACTAATTATATAATATCATTATATAATCAATAAAAATATTAAATCTTGTATTATTAACAAATAATACATTGTTGGACAAAGATAACATTTTATTTTACAGATACAAATGCGTAGTCAATTATTTAACAATTACGATTTAAATATTGTTTCGACTTTTTAAATGAAACAAAAGCTATTAGGTGGTGGTGTAACTATATAACTTGTGATGTCATATTTATATTAAATACATTATACTTATACGACCTATAATTAATTAGGTTGCATTCCGGATCGTTTGTGACGATTACTCTGTCGATTTCGCGATAATCACTACTTTCACTAGAGGTGAGTTTATAGCCCCTCTTTCACTTGTTTTACATTACTTTACAAATCTCGGGGGAGAATACATGCTCGTTACAACTTGTTTACATATTCATTTACAATCTCTTTTACATGCTCTTCTACATACTTGTTTACATACTGGTTTACATACTTGATTTCGTAACTCATTTATATACTCGGATACATGAACGTTTACAAACTCATTACATGATTGATTACAAACTCATTTTCATATCTCGCTGAGAGATACAATACTTGTTTCCACTTATGGACGAAACAAGTTTACTTTCATTCAAATGATTACGGATTAGCTTAGGTTGCATGAACTGTAAATTACTTGGAGGGTAAGCGCGAGTGTTATAAAATAGATCTATTGGGGATTGACAACCCCCGTTCGGGTGATTAGCTCTCACTAGTTCGAGATCGAACTAACGAACGTTATACCATGTCGGATCACGACTGGCTTGGAGCCTCAGGGCCAGCATGACATACACATGAACTTTTACCGTGCCTTGAATAAAGTGGCATACTGATACGTCTATGTCGCAGTTTCATGAACTTAGGGGAATAATCGTAATCACACTTTATGTCGCATATAGGCAATACACACTTGAAACATTATGGGACATTATGCTCATTACAATTATCATACTCTTTGAAAATATTGCGGTCCAACATTATACTTACAATTTTGGTGGCTATTATAAGGATTGAAATGGTCACGCACACTTTACAAATATCGGATTTCAACATTTTAATAAATGTATTTTGTATGGTTTGTGTCTATACATTTAAAAAAAAACCTATATATGCAAGTTTATGCATTGCAAGTCTTGTATGGGCGGTACTTGTAACACAGTAAACCTATATATATAGTTTTGGGTTTTACATTTACATCTACTTAAACCTATGAACTCACCAACTTTATGTTGACACTTTTAACCATGTTTTTCTCAGGTGAATTAGATGATTGGCTTACCTGATGTGCATTGGAGTCTAAATAATACAAGATTACTTTTCAAACGACACATTTAGTGGTCGTTCTCTCAAGTCTTGTGTAATGGTATTATGAAGTAACGCTCCCAGACATTATTCCGCTGCGACCCATTTTGGGGGTGTTACAGCAACTTTGTAGCAACGCCGTTTTATCAGTTTTGTATTCACTCAAGATATGCAAACTCAATGGGCGGGATCAGGCTGTGTCAAATCTCAAGGTGGGTAACATTTTCCTAATATATTATACCCACTTAAACATATCATTTTTGTGTATTTTATTTTTTAAGAATCAAGATTTTCGGTTCTATTCAAACATGGACCATACCTAAATGTATCATCATCCGACGATGTAACCCTACATTGAAGGCCAAAGCGTAACTGGATTTAGGTGTAAACATACATATTTTTTATTCCCTGCGCCTTCTGTCTTAATTTCTTTTTTGTTCATCTAGGTTGGATCTAGACGGAAGATGTTATGTTATATTCAAAGCTGAATTATCCCAAAATCATAATTGTGACTATAGTGTACCTGGTACGCTACTCGATACTGCTTATGTCTGACGATATCTTGATTCCTTTTTCAGTATGGGTTTCTCAGCAAACGGTGTGACAACTTGCTTTGAAATTTGTCAATTCTGGAGTGTTTCTTAACTTTCCCTAAAAAAGCATACTATTTTTCAACTGTATTTCGCTATTGAATCTTGACACCATGACTATTGGTTTTGCAGCCGAAGCTCTTGGACAAAAACTAGACTACCATCTATACAACAGGCTACAACCTTAAAATTTCCAACATCGTTTTAGAGGTATACTATATGTTGCAACATTATGATCGATTTAATGTTCGACTAAATGTGTATATCGTGTATTGTTACAGATACTAGGAACAACTATTCCCTTTTCTCTGTTCTTCGCTTCGTGTAAAAAACATGTCAACTATTAGCACAGGTAAACCTAATCCCTCATTCTGATAAAAATTACATGTTGGCTTATGACATGTAGGTAGGATAAAAAATCATATCACGCATAATAAAATGGCTGTAAAGGAACATGTTTAATAGCGCTTTTACTATTTGGAGTTGTACATATGAAACTGTGTTGACATTTTGTACAATGGTTAGCCTAGGATATCGCTATAGTCAAGGTCGCTTTAGATTGTAAATAAATCAAGGATCTTGATATTTTAGGTGTTTTATTCTGACAGAAATAAAAGATTAATTGGTTTTGATTAGGATACGAAAGCTAAAGCGGGTTGGTTTACAATTAAAAGTGTGATCTTTTTGCTCCAAATGCAAGAACTGTATCTCAAACAACTATTTATAGTTGAAAGGGATGTGTTTTAACCTACTTGGTGTGTCAATTATAATTTTCCTAATCTTATGTTTAATCATTTATTAGCCAGTAGCCACATTTGAATGCACTGCGCCAACCATCCCAAATTACTTCCATTTAGTAGTAATGTGATCATATTTGACATTTAGTACATCATTTCATATCT
Source organism: Tanacetum coccineum (assembly GCA_026074375.1). NCBI lineage: Eukaryota > Viridiplantae > Streptophyta > Magnoliopsida > Asterales > Asteraceae > Tanacetum > Tanacetum coccineum. The sequence continues at coordinate 52,662 of BQNB010021890.1, read as the reverse complement.
CATCCATTTTTCACTTAGCTATGTTCTCGATGTTCATCGTTTTTAAACGACATGTTTCATCGACTTCATTTGTATACATTTTTAAATATAAACTTGATAACGAGTTTTATATGGAATTTGTAGGTTTGATATATGCAAGCTTCAACGTGGTATTATGGGAACTTTCCACCAGCTTGAGTGGCTTGGGTAGGTCTGAATGAAACACGAAAGATTGGTGAGCTGCTTAGGACCCAACCTATGGCTGATTCAAAGAAACCTTTATAGTAAAAAATGTTGTACAAAAGTTGCACCGCGGCGAAGCGCGGCTTGACAAAATATATTTTTTCGGTGACAATCTAACAAAAGGAATTAAAATAGGCGTTATGAGCCTTTCTTAGGGTCGGTTTCACAGCTGTTGAGATCGGTCTTTGTATTGCTGTAAGTACTAAAACCAAACATTCTCGATCTTCCTTTTTAATATATTAACTTGCATTTAATCATATTTTGTGTAAATATTACTAGGTTGCAATATCTTTTGCTAAGATTCTTCTCCAAGTTAACCGACCAATTACGGCTATTCTTGGAAAGATCCCACAGACAAGTGTTTACAAAAATATTGGACAGTATCCTGAGGCAACTAAAGTTCTAGGTGTTCTGAATGTAAGGATCGATTCAACTATTTACTTTGCGAATTCCAACTACACGAAAGAAAGGCGATTACTATTTTGTAAAGATGTACAGTTCGGGTTGGTTGGTGCGTGTTCAAAAGTATTTAAATATTACTAATAAAGTCTCTTAGTTACATGTAAATAAATCTGATTGGTAAGACTATCAGTTTTCAATCGATATACATTTTTAGGACGTGGGAGTGCATTCAAGAACTTGCTAATCTTTTTGTTTCGACTACTATTTATCTTAGCTGCAATCAGAACAAATTTTTTGGACTATGTAATTGAATTTGTTTAACAAAACTCGTCGCAACGAAGCGCGGGTATTCAAAACTTGTTTGAATACATTCCTTGTATATTATTCCAATAAATCATTATTATAAGCTAATCATTGATCTATTCAAAAAAGCTAGCTAATCATTGACACTAGAGGTTTGTGATACAATAAAATGACAGTTTCAGTCGTCTTGTTTTTTCACTACAAAAGCTATTAAAGTGCATCTCCGATGTGTATCTTAAATTAAACAAATCCATATTTTAACAAATCCATTTTTAACAAATCCATTTTTATCAAATCCATATTTTAGGAATCTTTGTGGCATATTTTAACAAATCCATTTTTATCATTAAAATAAATAAGATAATGTAATAAACAAATTATATATGTAAACATCGATATTGAAGTATTAAAGAGGTGATTATAGATTTATATTTTATACAAATTTATATTTAGTTTATAATGTATATAGCATAGATATGATGAAAATGTTGAGTTTTAAAAAAAAAATAGTGTTTTAATGTGATGAATAGTTTAACACTATATTTAGTTTTTTTCCCATTTACTATTCATCACACTAAAATAGTGCATGATTTAGTGCTAATATTGGAGGACAATTTTTGCAATTTAGCATTATTATAGTGCAAAAAAATACAATTAGTGATGACATTTGAGATACTCTTTATCTTTTTTCATTTATCCTTCATAAAAAAGCTCTTTCAATAAGATTATCCAAACACCCACCAATTTCTCTTAAGTGGTGGTTGTTATTTTTCCTTACTTAGAGCTCTAGGTGCACTATCGTGTTAAAGTGTATTATTCATCATCACCTTAATATTTATCATATAACACCATTATAACATAAACACCCTATCCCTAATAAAAAAATTACAACACGCCACAAAAAATACCTCACTCTTAAAAATACAAAAAAAACTTACGAAAAATTGTGGTGATGTGGTTGGCGAAGAAATTATAGCAGTGAAAGGTAGTGGAGTGATGGCGCCGCTATAGCACAAAAAATGCTATAACAGGGTGTATAACGAATTGCACCGCTCATTCTTAGAATAAGTCTTCCAGGTTAAATCAGAATTAGTTTGCACAAGGCTCCAATTCCTAAAAGGCCACAAGCAATAAGCCCAACTTCATACCTTATATTCCTAATCAGCCCAATCCAATTATTTTGCACAAGGCTCCAATTCCTAAAGGGCCACAAGCATTAAGCCCAACTTCATACCTTATATTCCTAATCAGCCCAATCCAATTATTTTGCACAAGGCTCCAATTCCTAAAGGGCCACAAGCATTAAGCCCAACTTCATACCTTATATTCCTAATCAGCCCAATCCAAACTAGTGATGCAAATCATAACCGGTTTTTATAAAAATCGGTCTAAAAAACCGGAACCGGTTTTTAAAAAAACCGGTTTTTTTTAACCGAACCGGTTAGACCGGTTTTCGGGTTTTTTACGATACCGGGTTTTTACCGGTTTTTTTTTTTAATTTTTTTTATATAACCGTTAATAGTTTTAAAAATTTTTATCAAACAAGTTAAACAATATTCTCGTTAAACAATATTTTAACGAGAAGTATTCGTTATTCGTTAAAAACCCGTACGCTCATTCAACGTTTTTATAAATATTCTTTATGTTTTTATTCATATTCGTTAAAACAAGTTAAACATATTTTCCATATGAGCGTACGGAATTGGAGCGTAAAAACAAGTTAAACATATTTTCC
>BQNB010021890.1:0-42500 GCA_026074375.1 Tanacetum coccineum | reverse complement strand
ATGAAGATCTGAATGTTTGGTATTTGTTTATCTCGATTTCTTGATTTATTGTTGAATGCTTGTTTATGTTTATCAATTTATACTTGTTTACGCGCTTTTGTATGCGACCTATCATTCAACTGGATCTAGTGATACGGACCAAGTAATCTAGAGTCTGGGATAGCTCTCCATATAGTAATTTATACATCTAGAATCATAGGATCACAAATATTGTCCTTCTAAATCTGTGTCTAGGATACGCTTCGGGCTTAACTAGTTAATTGGATATTGCCAATGGTTTATTGATCGTGTTGACTAGAAGGTGAACCTAGATAATTCAACAAATAACGTTCTGATTCCATTGGATAGTTGGACAAGTGGACTACTAGTGTATAAATCGCCATTAAGCGGTAAGTGGGTAAAGTCTCTATGAGCTAGGGTTTAACAAGATCACCATTGCTTTAATCCCTAAGATAGATTATAATCAGCAAATAAGGATGCTTTATGCGGATTCTTTAATTGTGACAGAATTAATGTGTCTAGGTCTTAGGATGATGTAACGCCTAAGTCTTAAGAATGATATACCGCCTCGAGAGAAGAAATCATTGCACTCTGGAAAACAAACCTCCTTTTATATATCAGTTAAATAATGGATAATACAGTTTTCTTTATATTTGGCTCGACCTCGCTCTTTTTATCTTTTGTTTTATTTGCTTGCTGTGGGTTTAATTGCCTTGAACGTTGGATTGTAGTCACCAACCAAACCATGCCAGTCTTCTCAGGGGACGCCTGAAAACTCCTGTTCCTGTTAGAATTAGTATTAGGATGACAATGGTTTAGAATAGGATGAATTAACATAGAGTATATAACAAGAGTATGATAAATTGATAGATTTAACCTCGCTTCAAGTGGGTTCGACCACCTACTTTACCACAAAAACTACTACCGACTCGGGTACATTGCCCATTAAAAGAGTGTTGTTTTTGGTTTAGTCGGAAAATTTAAATTAAAACTTGAATCAATAAAAATATACACCACACAAACGGGGGGAACATCAAGTTTTTGGCGCCATTGTCAAGCTAGTTAAAAATTAATCTAGAATTTTTATTTTGGTTTTTAACAATTAGATTTTAGAATCTAACCATTAGGAGTAGTGTTAATTAGATTCTTGTAGTTTCTGTATATTTTGTATATTTTTAGTTTAGTTTTGTTTGTATATTTTGTTTGTTAATTGTTTGCACATTTAATATTTTTGCTAAAAAACACTGTTTGTCGATAGCTGAATACGGCGTATCCACTTCCATCGGATACGGCGTATCCAACTTTATGTCCAATACAGCGTATTCATTCAAATTGATTAATACGGCGTATTCACTTCTATTGAATACGGCGTATCAATCATCTGATAAAGTTCTTTTCCATTCTCAAACTTAAAGCCTAAATTTCTTTTTAATACCTTTCTCCCGCTGGTTCTAGCTGTTATTTTTTGGGTATTTGTCAGTAAGAATGACAAAGTTTATCCAAAGAAGAGTTCGAGAAATTTAAGATGTTATAAAGATGCTTCGCTCAACTTGCGTATCATCACTTGAATGGTTTTCAACAATGAAGTCAATAGATTAATCGGAATCGATGGATGATTTGGAATGGATAATGATTTATTCACATATGAAGTTGAAGTTGCTAACATCCCATGTAACTCAAAAATGTATGATGATTTGGAGCATGAAGCTGATGATGACATGGGATATGATCCGTCTGATGTTGCATTTACTGATGGTTGGGGTTAAAAATTTCAACTACAAGACAATGGATAATTATACTATGAAAGCATTATAGATTTACTGGATCAGAGGAGATGATGAAGTAGAGCTCACTGATGAGGAATCTTTTGATGATGAAGATGAAATTGTTGAAGTCTTTAGGATCGACACTAATATATTTGACTATGAGACACCTCTCTGTTCAGCATTTAATGAATTTAACTACCTTCTCAAAGTAGATCTGGACTTACTTACGAAGGATATTATGGGGTTTAAGACCTATAAAGATTACAAAGACGACTGGATCTACGAATGGATTAAAGATGAACCATGGGTATACGACAAGCCATGGCTTGATAATGGAATATGAAAAGAGCCAACACTAGTCAAACATTCGTGCAAACCTTTCAATTATAAGACTGGATGTTCAGAATGGCCAACATGTAGTTGGATGGATGATGGATATTGTAATGGAGGAAACTTACCCGAAACTTACATTATTGGAAACCAACTACATTACCAAGACCTTGAATGGTATGAGGCTTTGAAAGATAGAGAACTTAAAGATGAGGCTTTAAGAAACAAAGCTATCATGGAACGATTTATCAAAGAAGATGATGATGAGTCACGTTACAAACAATGAGACGATGGAACATATATACAAACTATGATGATGCTTATGAGATAAATCATGAAGATAATGAGAGTAAAGAATTAGGTGCAGTTCATGAGCTACCGATGTGCAATGTAAGGAAATATATGATGATCAAATATTCGTTCAATAATGATGAAGAGTATGTTGTTGTAAAAGAAGACGAATATGACGATTTTACAATTACAAGAAAAGAGGCGTGCCGGGCTTACCAAGAAATCTTTCGGATAATAGACGAAGGATGGATGGTGACAAGATCGGAATGAAAAGGAAGCTGAAGAAAAGTCTAACTTAAAGACTTCATTGTAAACAAAAGTGCTTCCTAGGAGACAACCCGGATTGTTATTTAATTTTATCGAGTTTGTCTTCCCAGACATCATTACGGCGTATCTGCTCCATACCATACAGCGTATTGATTGTCTGGACGTTATCAGTCTTTATTTTTATTGCACTTTAAAAACATTATTGGCAGTTCTGGAATACGGTGTATTCACTAAACTGATACGGCGTATTCACTAAACTGATACGCTGTATCTACCAGACTGGCCCGTATTTTGTTTAGGTTAGTTTAAATTAACCGTAGGTACCAATATAGGAATGCACATGTTTTTCCTATATTTTATACAGGACCTCTTGAAAGAAATATCGACGAAGTTGGTGGAATGCATATTTTCTGGAATTCTATGTGTGTGTTGTTCGTGCTAGGATTCAGACGCTTTTCAAGCACATAATCTTGCTCATAATCGCAACTTGGAGAATCTACCGAGCAATTATCAAGGGAGTTTCTCATTCTAATTCTTTTTAAATTCCCGTATTTAATGTTTTATATATACAACGAGGACGTTGTATAATTCAAGTGGAGGGATGGAATTAGAATGTTTATTTGTCCTATTTTTCACACTAAAATGCTTAAATTATGCTCAAATTTAAATTTTTTTCAAGCATACTTTTGTGAAATTACATGTTACATAACCCATACACAATAACCCTTGTTAGATATTGTGAGGATTTAACCTTTCCGTTTCCAAATGTTTACCCAAATTCTACAAAATATGAGTGTGTCGGTGATGTTGTAGACTTTAGAACTTGGCTTGGTATATCTATTCGAGACCACAATAATGAGTATTATGGATTTAATTGGAGTAACTTGTTTAAATTGGTAAATGTTTTAAATTGGTAAATTTTAGGTTTACACCCAAATGCCTTTAAATGTTATGCTTATTTATTAACTACACCGGTTAGTTAACCTCCAGTTTAAACCCTTTTCCACTCTCATCTTTAGAGTGAAGATCCACTAGAACAACCCGTAGAGCCAATCCTTTAGGAACTACACCAACTATTTGTTTCGTTACACCCTTACACCTTAACCTACCCTGTTAGATTAAGTTTAATTTACAGTTTCTAGTTGCTTAAAGTGTAAAGTTTGTATTTCCCGAGTCTTGTGTCATTTTCTATCTTTAGTGCGGTTGGAAATTTGCACATTGCAAATGGGAATGTATATTATAGTCAAAACTCATGTGATTTTACTACCATCTCTATTAATGGTGAATTCAAAGAACGAAGAACTATCAAAGGAATTATTCCGAATTATTATGATCATGAAGACGGTGAAACTACTCTGAGTTTGGTATATAGTTGAAAAAAAAATTGAAAAAATGAGAAAAATACAACAAAAAGAGAGAAATAAAGTTTGAGGATAATCGTTTTGCAACTACCGAAGGAATTACACGAAGGATTGATTATTCGTTGATACGTCTAAAAAATCAACGATGTAGAGTATTGTACAAAGTGAAGGATATCGCCACTGTGTAGAGTATGTAAAGTTTTGGGATGATTGGGAAGTTGACCGTTACAGGAATGCCAACTTAGGTTGTTGTTTTTAATCTATGATCAAGACGTTGGAAATAGTTGTGTCTTTGTCATGGTAACGGTCGGGAAAAAGTGTCTAGCAACTTGTATCTCAAGTCTTAATCTATTTGTTTCTTGATTTAACAACAATTTACTTCCCTCCCACCTAATTGATTGCCGCTTGGTTTTATGGGATATGAGAGGACCTTGTTCGAGCGTGCATGTCTATTCGGTCGTTACGGACATGTATGCATCTCTTAGCTGCCTTGTTGGTTTACGACTTTTGTTGAAAGTTAGAAGGTTCCTGCCCTATATCATTCTTCATCCTAACCGTTGGTTAAATTCAAATGAGGATGTGATCGAACACACATGTCTATTCAGTCGTTACGGCCATGTATCTGTGCTTCAGCTGCCTTGTTGGAGTGGTACTTCTGGTGAAAGATTGTAGAATGATCAACCGTAAGCCTTTCCATACAAAAACCTATATTTACCTTTATAAACTTGTTACTCCTTGGCTTTAATGGTGGAGATGTGTATCCTTTTAAGCCTTCTGATAGAATACTCGTCACGCACCCGCAGCAATAAGTCGATTTAGTTATTATGTTACCACATAGATTAGTTGAGTGATTTGAGTGTTTTCATCTTCCTATTTCGTGAGGTGTTTGGTTGTGTACTTGTAATAGATCGAATAAATGCTTTAATGGAAAATATCCTTAGAGATACATTTTTATAAACTTCTAAAGGCTACTTGAGGACAAGTAGGATTCAAGTGGGGGATATTTGATGACATCAAATAACGTCTATTTTACTCAACATATTTATCCCAGTGTATTAAACCATTTTTATAGCCCACCCTCCAATCTTTATTGACAAAGAATTGTTACTTAATCGTTTATATTTGAAAAATACAGTAATTATGGAGTACTTGGTGAATATTAGCAAAAGGCGCGCATTCTGGAGCTTAAATGAAGATATTTTAAAGATTACTATTCTGAATACTAATACGCCGTACCCATCAAGGAAGATACGGCGTATCCGTGCCTGCACTTACCAAAGACCATAAAGGAAAGAAGATCAATACGCCGTATCTAGAAGAAGTCAATACGCCGTATTGAAGATATAGTATGTGAATATTCTGAAAGATATCAAGCGTGGTCCCTACTCCAAGAAATCCCTAATACGCCGTATCCAATCCTTAGATACGCCGTATCGAACTGACTTCCAGACCTTATAAATAGAAAACTCAAAAACGAGTTTTAAGTGTGCTAAATTATATTCTCGATACTTAAACCATAAAAATCAATTTTCAGAGGAGAAAAAGAGCAGAATAGGTCGAGCAACGCTATCAATTCCATAGGAGACAACGTGTAATTCCATATACTTTAGTAATCGTTCAGTTATTGGTATCATTCATTAACTCAGTTAGTTTACCTTGGCTAAATAATTGCTCTTGTATTTATTATGATGTTCGAAGGCTAATACCTTTGGGTATTAGCCATTATTATGAAGATCTGAATGTTTGGTATTTGTTTATCTCGATGTCTTGATTTATCATTGAATGCTTGTTTATATTTATCAATTTATACTTGTTTACGCGCTTTTGTATGCGACCTATCATTCAACTAGATCTAGTGATACAGACCAAGTAAATCTAGAGTCTGGGATAGCTCTCCATATAGTAATTTATACATCTAGAATCATAGGATCATAAATATTGTTCTTCTAAATCTGTGTCTAGGATACGCTTTAGGCTTAACTAGTTTATTGGATAATGCTAATGGTTTATTGATCATGTTGATTGGCAGGTGAACCTAGATAATTCAACAAATAACGTTATGATTCCATTGGATAGTTGAACAAGTGGACTACGGGTTTTGCATTAACTGCATTGATGATGCCTCGGGGAGGCAATCTCACTCTTTAATATAAGTGTATAATAAGTTTTTTTTTAACTTAGATAAATAAGTTCACTACTTGCTCTTAGAGGGGAACTCTAATTTGAGATTCATGTCATATAACTTAATATGTCACAATACCTCGGGAATTTGAAAAGCGTACAAGTAATTATCAGTAGTTGATGTAAGCGAGCCGAAAAATTCCGTGACCGTTTTCGACCCTTTCCGACTACCAAAATGTATTATGTCTGTCGAAACATATGCACGTGTGTTTTAAAGTAAGTAAACCAGCGATCGATTGGTTCTACATTTTTTTATTTTGGATTTTAACATTTTCCAGTTAGGGGTCGTTTAAGTCTGATATGCATATTTATATCTATATCTATACTACATTATAAAGGGTTTTCCACCCATTCTTGAAAATGTAGGAGTTGAAAGTTTAAACTATTAAAGAAAATGTTGAATGTTGAAGGGGAAATGTCGAAAACTAATTATGACAATTTTTTCTTAATGATGTAACATCTTTGACATTAAATGTATGTAATACCTTTGACATATTCAAGTGATAGGTTTGAATGCATTAAATGACCACATTTAATTTGGTCATGTAACCACTAATTCTTACAATTATAGATGCTAATTTTGAAAGAGATTATTGGGCTCATTAAGCTCTCATAATTTCCATTGACTAGGGTTTGAGTAAATCTCTTATAAATAGGTATAAATAGAGATCATAATTGCATGGAAAAAACACACATAAACATAAACACTTAGAAGCGAAAGGTTCTTGATTTGTGTCTAAAACAAGAACAAACACTTTGTTTTATCCCAATGAGGTATTCGTGTAACCCATGCATAGGGTCGATAAAAAAATGTTTGATTATTCAGCATGCCAACAAGTGATGCGGGTTTTCACCTAATGAGGTACTTAACTTTTGTGGCCGCCATAAACGAGGTTGCTACCGGGAATAGCCGCCGGAAACGAGGTCGCTGTCAAAAACTGCCGCCACCATATCTACTGTTGTAAGTTATTTTTTTAAGTTTACCGGTCGACTCACTGAGTCACCGAGTTACCGGTTCATCATCTTCTTCACCGCTATCGTTCCAAGAACCTCCAACGAATGCTGTTTGGTTCTTGGCTCTCAGTGGTTTTGGACATTCTCCAATAGATGATTTGGGTCTCCGCATCTAAAGCACTTCCTTTCACTTTTACCGTTCGTATCATCTCGGTTTCTTTGGAACGTCTTTTTGTCGTTCTGAGTTTGTCTCACGAATCTTCCTCTTCTTTTGAAGAACTTTTTGAAGTCTCTTACCGCCATGGCGTATTCTTTATCTTCACTTTCGGAAGTCGAACACTCCTCATCACTAGATTTCTTCTTAGCCTTTAAAGCAAGAGATCTCATTTCTCCTTTAGCTTTGACTATTTCGGAATCTTTCTTGATGATCATTTCGTGAACTTTGAGGTTCCCGATAAGTTCATCAAGAGATAGTGATGTTAAGTCTTTCAACTCTTCAATCGCCGTGACCTTTGCTCTCCATTTAGGATGTAAAGCCCTAAAAAACTTCCTAACATAATTCTTGCTAGAATAACCTTCATCAAGAGCTTTTAGACTAGTAATAATAGTGTTAAATCTAGCAAAAGCACTATCTATAGATTCGTCTTTAGAAATGATGAATTATTCATATTGTTATACCAAAAGGTCGATCTTATTATCTTTGACTTGATTATTACCTTGGTGGGTTATTAACAAAGTTTTCCAAATTCTTTTTCCGCATTATATATGAAAATCCTTTCATATTCTTTTCTAAGCAAATCATTGTAAATAACCATTTTGGCTTCATTATTTTTCGCAAGCCTTCTTTTAAGATCATCACTTTGTTTTTCAAAAGGGATAACCTCATCTAATTTGGTTTCCGGATTTTGTCCAATGGGTTGAAAATCACCGTTGGTAATAACATGCCAAAGATGATCTTTTGATTTAACATATGTCTCGAATCAATTTTTCCAATAAATAAAACTATCACTTTCAAAAAGTGGTGGTCTTTGCATGGATTGCCCTTCTAGATATTTGTCGGAATCCATAGATCGATCCAAGCTTTAAAATACAATGTATTTTAAAAATCTTGAGTAACCTGACTCTAATACCAATTGTGGAAACTAGAAGGGGGGTTGAATAGTTTACAGGTTTGTTTTACTTTTTAAAAGTTTGCTTTCAAAATGCATATATTCGAGTTGTATGTTCAACCAATCAACAATATGAACCAACAATTTAAATATCTAAACTAATACTAAATAACAATGACAACAATATAAAGAGATAAGGAAAGGAATAATCAAACCAAGACGCCAAGATTTATAGTGGTTCGGCTACGAAGCTCCTCTTCGTCCTACTCCACTCCCCGAGTATCCTACTCGAGATTTCACTATGTCAACAAGCTCCCTTTAGACGGAGAAAACCGTTTACACGTCGCTTACGTTATTTTCCGACACTAAGCTAAATGTCAAGTCCTCATCTTAGCTAGAACTAATCTACCATTTCACAAGCATTACACAATCACAAGATCTATACAGTCGGATTTACACACAATCCGAATCACACAACTATACAAGATAATTACAATAGAGATTTGATACTTAGAAGAAGAGTGGAGAGATCACTAAATAACAATTGGTTTTTTGGCGAATACGAATGTTATTCTCTTGCACTTGATAGAAGAATGAGAAAGATGAGATGAGATTGGATCACTTAAAACAAAATCAAACAATGTTAGTGGTCAAGATATTTAGTAAGAGAAAGAAGGTTTTTAGAGAGAGAAAGTTATCTGAAAAATTCGTGCAAAGAGGTGTGTTTTTCTGCCAAAAAAATAGTGTAGTATTTATAGACAGGAATCCCAACGGCTAGCCGGTGGCGGTCCCGACGGTCCCAGCTATATCTGGGGGCCGCCACTAGACTACGCACATGTTTTTGTCTTTTTGTGGAGAAGGTTGTATCTGGTATAGAAGCTTTCATTTTGGGAGGGAAACCATATTTAAATTTTATTATTTAAATAAGACATTTTATTTTATTAAAAGTATTTTTGTATATTTATTTTATAAAAATACTTTTGTGAAATTTTTTCTTGATCAATATTCATGCTTAATGATTTGTTTGTACATACCTTAAGTGATTAATCTTAGAAATGGAATTTTACGATTAGTAATTTGTAAACGTTTGTTTTTATTGTAAACGTTTTTACCTTTTGTTATTATCAAAACGTTGAGAGGTCGAAAAATATAAATAACGTTTTTAGACATTATTTGTATTAACAATCTCCCCCTTTTTGATGATGACAAAATATAAACTCATTTTGTATAAATTAAAGGTTTCAAATTATTAATGAGTTTCATTCCATTTCTCCCCCTTTTTGTCGAATTCAAAAATGATGATCGTCGAATTGTTGTAGAAAGAAAGAAGTCGACGATATCAAGACTCCCCTTGATGTAGGCTCCCCCTCGTTTGGGGCACCAAGGGATCAATCTTAAATTTTATTCACAGTTCGTTTCACTAACAATCACACTCAAGCTTCTTTTTCATAATCAAGCAACTAAAGAAATGGTCAATACAATAGATAATCATCCAAAGACAAAAATGATTATAACTAGTTGATTAATGAAAACCCTTTTGAACTATGAAATCACTAACAACTAACCAATCATGATAAGCAAATGAACAAAACTCAAGCACAAATGGATCTCAAACATAACATGAAATTGATCAAAATGATAATCAAACATATACAATCCTCGTATGATAAACATCATCCAAACAAGTTTATAAAGAACTACTCCATGATTATTTCAACAAAAACCATGGGTTCAATAATCATATCATTCATAAACATTCTGAAAAGTAACTAGAGATTACCAATGTAAGATTACAATAGGTAATTAAAGGATTTAGAGCAACCCTTAAGGCTCCAATCGACTAAAAGCTTCGTACCAACCGAAAAATGGTTCTCAACACCTTCTTTGATGTTCTTGAGCACTACTTCTGGAAATGGCAGAGGTTTTGAGGTCTTTTAGGAGAGAAATAATGGTGAAAATTCTTCCTTAGGGTGTAAGGAGAATATTTTGTGGTGATTAGAAGAGAGAAGATGATTTGATGATGATAACTAAGCCATGGGGTCTCCTATTTATACTTGAAATGCCCTTGGCCACTAAGCAAGTTTCTAGGGAACAAAGTGTCATAAAAGTGCAGAGAATGGAGTTCTAGAGTCTTCTTGATCGTTCCCAAGTGATTAGGGATCATAACATGCAATTAAAGTTTACTAGGAGAGGTCAGCGAAGCCCAGCCGAGCGGCTCGTGGTGAAATTTTCATCCTGCCTAGGCGGCTGGCCACACGACCTAAAATACAAACTTCTCGATTTTGCGTTTAAGCTTCCCTTTTTAGTTGTGCTTGATCGTGGGACATTATAATTCAATGTAACTTCATTTAAGCTCTATCTTGGGCCTTGGAAGCTTGTTTGGTTGACTCTTTTGCTCTTGAAAAGCTCCTCGATCTTGATCTTGATTAGCGGTTCTTCGTACTTGCATAAATCTTCGTTCTAAATTTATAACACGAAGTACCAAATAAGCAAAGAACACACGGGCAAGTATGACCTTTTCGTATGTAGCTAGCTTGGTGTGGTAAGCCGATGTCGTTCACTAGGATTTGGGTGTTTTTGGTTGTGAAGAATCTATGTAATAACACGTAACACGAAAATGGTATAATGGTTGTCACATCCCACCATACCATAAAATCAACAAATAAGAGCACGGAAATGATGATGAAGCAAATTCAATAAGTAAGAGACAACACTTGTTTGGATTAGTTCATAAAACTTGGATTGTTCATATGAAGATGGTTTTGACAAATTGATTACAAGTTAAGAATATTATGGTGACAAATTCCAAATCAACCAACTCACGATTACGTTTTTTTAACAAATTTGATTCGCGGTTCGTTTCACAAATTCATTAACAATCACACTCAAGTTTCTTTTGCATAATCAAGCCACTAAAGAAATGGTCAATACAATAGATAATCATCCAAAGACAAAAATAATTATAACTAGTTATTTAATGAAAACCCTTTCGACCTATGAAATCACTAACAACTAACCAAGCATGATAAGCAAATGAAAAAAACTCAAGCACAAATGGACCTCAAACATAACATGAAATTAATCAAAACCATAATCAAACATATACGATCCTCGTATGATAAACATCATCTAAACAAGTGTATAAAAAACTACTCCATGATTATTTCAACAAAAACCAAGGGTTCAACAATCATATCATTCATAAACATTCTAAAAAGTAACAAGAGATTACCAAAGTAAGATTACAATAGGTAATGGAAGGATTTAGAACAACTCTTAAGCCTCTAATCGAAACGAAAAATAGTTCTCAACACCTTCTTTGATGTTCTTGAGCACTACTTCTGGAAATGGCAGAGGTTTTGAGGTCTTTTGGGAGAGAAATAATGGTGGAAATTTGTCTTTAGGGTGTAAGGAGAATATTTGGTGGTGATTAGAAAAGAGAAGAAGATTTGATGATGATAACTAAGCCATGGGGCCTCCTATAAATACTTGAAATGCCCTTGGCCACCAAGCAAGTTTCTTAGGAACAAAGTGTCATAAAAGTGCAGGGAATGGAGTTCTAGAGCCTTCTTGATCGTTCCCAAGTGATTAGGGATCATAACATGCATTAAAATTTTACTTGGAGAGGTCAGCGAAGCCCAGCTGAGCGGCTCATGGTGAAATTTTCATCCAGCCTGGGCAGCTGACTCTCTAGCCCTGGTGGCTGGCCACACGACTAAAAATACAAACTTATCAATTTTGCGTTTAAACTTCCCGTTTTAGTTGTGCTTGGTCGTGGGTCATTATACTTTAATATAACTTCATTTAAGATCTATCTTGGGCCTTGAAAGCTTGTATGGTTGACTCTTTTGTTCTTAAAAAGCTCCCTGATCTTGATCTTGATGAGCGGTTCTTTGTACTTGCATAAATCTTCGTTTTAAATTTATAACACGAAGTACCAAATAAGCAAAGAACACACGAGCAAGTATGACCCTTTCGTATGTAGCTAGCTTGGTGTGGTAAGCCGAGGTCGTTCACTAGGATTTGTGTGTTTTTGCTTATGAAGAATCCATCTAATAACACGTAACACGAAAGTGGTATAATGGTTGTCACATCCCACAATACCATAAAAGCAACAAATAAGAGCACGAAAATGATGATTAAGCAAATTCAATAAGTAAAAGACAACACTTCTTTGGATTAGTTCATAAAACTTGGATTGTTCATATTAAGATGGTTTTGACAAATTGATTACAAGTTAAGAATATGATGGTGACAAATTCCAAATCAACCAATTTACGATTACGTTTATTTAACAAATTTGATTCGTGGTTCGTTTCACAAATTCATTAACAATCATACTCAAGTTTCTTTTTCATAATCAAGCCACTAAAGAAATGGTCAATACAATAGATAATCATCCAAAGACAAAAATGATTATAACTAGTTGTTTAATGAAAACCATTTCGACCTATGAAATCACTAACAACTAACCAAGCATGATAAGCAAATGAACAAAACTCAAGCACAAATGGATCTCAAACATAACGTCAAATTGATCAAAACCATAATCAAAAATATACAATCCTCGTATCATAAACATCATCCAAACAAGTGTATAAAGAAATACTCCATGATTATTTCAACAAAAACCAAGGGTTCAAAAACCATATCATTCTTAAACATTCTGAAGAGTAACAAGAGATTACCAAATTAAGATTACAATAGGTAATGGAAGGATTTAGAGCAACCCTTAAGCCTCCAATCGACTACAAGCTTCGTACCAACCAAAAAATGGTTCCCAACACATTCTTTGATGTTCTTGAGCACTACTTCTGGAAATGGCAGAGGTTTTGATGTCTTTTAGGAGAGAAATAATGGTGAAACTTTCGTCCTTAGGGTGTAAGGAGAATATTTGGTGGTGATTAGAAGAGAGAATGAAGATTTGATGATGATAACTAAGCCATGAGGTCTCCTATTTATACATGAAATGCCCTTGGCCACTAAGCGAGTTTCTTGGGAACAAAGTATCATAAAAGTGCACTGAATGGAGTACTAGAGCCTTCTTGATCGTTCCCAACTGATTAAGGATCATAACATGCATTAAAGGTTTACTTGGAGAGGTCAGCGAAGCCCAGGCGGGCGGCTAGAAATCGAACCGCGCGGCTCATGGTGAAACTTTCATCCAGCCTGGGCGGCTGGCTCTCCAGCCTAGGCGGCTGGCCACACGACCCAAAATACAAACTTCTCGATTTTGCGTTTAAGCTTCCCGTTTTAGTTGTGCTTGGTCGTGGGTCATTATACTTCAATATAACTTCATTTAATCTCTATCTTGGGCCTTGGAAGCTTGTATGGTTGACTCTTTTGCTCTTGAAAAGCTCCCCGATCTTGATCTTGTTGAGCGGTTCTTCGTACTTGCATAAATCTTCGTTTTAAATTTATAACACGAAGTACCAAATAAGCAAAGAACACACGGGCAAGTATGACCCTTTCGTATGTATCTAGCTTGGTGTGGTAAGCCGAGGTTGTTCACTAGGATTTGGGTGTTTTTCGTTGTGAAGAATCTATGCAATAACACGTAACACGAAAGTGGTATAATGGTTGTCACATCCCACATACCATAAAAGCAACAAATAAGAGCACGGAAATGATGATTAAGCAAATTCGATAAGTAAAAGACAACACTTGTTTGGATTAGTTCATAAAACTTGGATTGTTCATATGAAGATGGTTTTGACAAATTGATTACAAGTTAAGAATATGATGGTGACAAATCCTAAATCAACCAATTCACGATTACGTTTATTTAACAAATTTGATTTGCGGTTCGTTTCACAAATTCATTAACAGTCACACTCAAGTTTCTTTTGAATAATCAAGCCACTAAATAAATGGTCAATACTATAGATAATCATCCAAAGACAAAAATAATTATAACTAGTTGTTTAATGAAAACCCTTTCGACCTATGAAATCACTAACAACTAACCAAGCATGATAAGCAAATGAACAAAACTCAAGCACAAATGAACCTCATGAAATTGATCAAAACCATAATCAAACATATACAATCCACGTATGATAAACATCATCCAAAAAGTGTATAAAGAACTACTCCATGATTATTTCAACAAAACCTAAGGGTTCAATAATCATATCATTCATAAACATTCTGAAAAGTAACAAGAGATTACCAAAGTAAGATTACAATAGGTAATGGAAGGATTTAGAGCAACCCTTAAGCCTCCAATCGAACCGAAAAATAGTTCTCAACACCTTTTTTGATGTTCTTGAGCACTACTTCTGGAAATGGCAGAGGTTTTGAGGTCTTTTGGGAGAGAAATAATGGTGGAAATTCGTCCTTAGGGTGTAAGGAGAATATTTGGTGGTGATTAGAAGAGAGAAGAAGATTTGATGATGATAACTAAGCCATGGGGTCTCCTATAAATACTTGAAATTCCCTTGGCCACCAAGCAAGTTTCTTGGGAACAAAGTGTCATAAAAGTGTAGGGAATGGAGTTCTAGAGCCTTCTTGATCGTTCCCAAGTGATTAGGGATCATAACATGCATTAAAATTTTACTTGGAGAGGTCAGCGAAGCCCAGCCGAGCGGCTCGTGGTGAAATTTTCATCCAGCCTGGGCGGCTGGCTCTCTAGCCTTGGTGGCTGGCCACACGACCCAAAATACAAACTTCTTGATTTTGCGTTTAAACTTCCCGTTTTAGTTGTGCTTGGTCGTGGGTCATTATACTTCAATATAACTTCATTTAAGATCTATCTAGGGCCTTAAAAGCTTGTATGATTGACACTTTTGCTCTTGAAAAGCTCCCTGATATTGATCTTGATGAGCGGTTCTTTGTACTTGCATAAATCTTCGTTTTAAATTTATAACATGAAGTACCAAATAAGAAAAGAACACACGGTCAAGTATGACCCTTTCGTATGTAGCTAGCTTGGTGTGGTAAACCGAGGTCGTTCACTAGGATTTGGGTGTTTTTGCTTGTGAAGAATCTATGTAATAACACGTAACACGAAAGTGGTATAATGGTTGTCACATCCCACAATACCATAAAAGTAACAAATAAGAGCACAAAAATAATGATTAAGCAAATTCAATAAGTAAAAGACAACACTTGTTTGGATTAGTTCATAAAACTTAGATTGTTCATATGAAGATGGTTTTGACAAATTGATTACAAGTTAAGAATATGATGGTGACAAATTCCAAATCAACCAATTCACGATTACGTTTATTTAACAAATTTGATTCGCGGTTCGTTTCTCAAATTCATTAACAATCACACTCAAGTTTCTTTTGCATAATTAAGCCACTAAAGAAATGGTCAATACAATAGATAATCATCCAAAGACAAAAATGATTATAACTAGTTATTTAATGAAATCCATTTCGACCTATGAAATCACTAACAACTAACCAAGCATGATAAGCATATGAACAAAACTCAAGCACAAATGGATCTCAAACATAACATCAAATTGATCAAAACGATAATCAAACATATACAATCCTCGTATGATAAACATCATCCAAACAAGTGTATAAAGAACTACTCAATGATTATTTCAACATTGAGGTCTTTTGGGAGAGAAATAATGGTGAAAATTCGTCCTTAGGGTGTAAAGAGAATATTTGGTGGTGATTAGAAGAGAGAATGAAGATTTGATGATGATAACTAAGCCATGAGGCCTCCTATTTATACTTGAAATTCCCTTGGCCACCAAGCAAGATTATTGGGAACAAAGTGTCCTAAAAGTGCAGTGAATGGAGTACTAGAGCCTTCTTGATCGTTCCCAAGTGATTAGGGATCATAACATGCATTAAAAGTTTACTTGGAGAGGTCAGTGAAGCCCAGGCGGGCGGCTAGAAATTGAACCGGGCGGCTCGTGGTGAAACTTTCATCAAGCCTGGGTGGTTGGCTCTCCAGCCTAGGCGGCTAGCCACACGACCCAAAATACAAACTTCTTGATTTTGCGTTTAAGCTTCCCGTTTTAGTTGTGCTTGGTCGTGGGTCATTATACTTCAATATAACTTCATTTAAGCTCTATCTTGGGCCTTGGAAGCTTGTATGGTTGACACTTTTTGCTCTTGAAAAGCTCCCTAATCTTGATCTTGATTGGCGGTTCTTCGTACTTATATAAATCTTTGTTTTAAATTTATAACACGAAGTACCAAATAAGCAAAGAACACATGGGCAATTATGACCCTTTCGTATGTAGTTAGTTTGTTGTGGTAAGCGAAGGTCGTTCACTAGCATTTGGGTGTTTTCGACTGTGAAGAATCTATGTAATAAGACGTAACACGAAAGTGGTATAATGGTTGTCACGTCCCACAATACCATAGAAGCAACAAATAAGAGCACGAAAATGATGATTAAGCAAATTCAATAAGTAAAAGACAACATTTGTTTGGATTAGTTCATAATACTTGGATTGTTCATATGAAGATGGTTTTGACAAATCGTTATAAGTTAAGAATATGATGGTGACAAATTCCAAATTAGTCAATTCATGATTATGTTTATTTAACAAATTCGATTCGCCATTCGTTTCACAAATTCATTAACAATCACACTCAAGTTCCTTTTCCATAATCAATCCACTAAAGAAATGGTTAATACAATAGATAATCATCTAAAGACCAAAATAATTATAACTAGTTGTTTAATGAAAACCCTTTTGACCTTTGAAATCATTAACAACTAACCAAGCATGATAAGCAAATGAATAAAACTCAAGCACAAATGAACCTCAAACATAACATGAAATTGATCAAAACCATAATCAAACATATACAATCCTCGTATGATAAACATCATCCAAACAAGTTTATAAAGAACTACTCCATGATTATTTCAACAAAAACCAAGGGTTCAATAATCATATCATTCATAAACATTCTGAAAAGTAACAAGAGATTACCAAAGTAAGATTACAATAGGTAATGGAAGGATTTAGAGCAACCCTTAAGCCTCCAATCGACTACAAGCTTCGTATCAACCGAAAAATGGTTCCCAACACCTTCTTTGATGTTCTTGAGCACTACTTCCGGAAATGTTAGAGGTTTTGAGGTCTTTTAGAAGAGAAATAATGGTGAAAATTCGTCCTTAGGGTGTAAGGAGAATATTTGGTGGTGATTAGAAGAGAGAAGAAGATTTGATGATGATAACTAAGCCATGGGGTCTCCTATTTAAACCTTTAAAAATGCCCTTGGCCACCGAAGCAAGTATTCCTTGGCAACAAAGTGTCATAAAAAGTACAGTGAAATGGAGTTCTAGAGGCCTTACTTGATCAGTCCCAAAGTGATTATGGATCATAACATGCATTAAATTTACTTTGAGAGGTCACGATAGCCCACACCAGTGCGGCTAAAATTTGAAACCCGTGCCGGTCATCTCGTGGTGAAACTTTCCACACAGACCTTGCTGCTGGCTCTCCAGTCCAACTGCGGCTTGGCCACACACGCCAAAATACAAACTTCTCGATTTTGCGTTTAAACTTCCCGTTTTAGTTGTGCTTGGTTATGGGTCATTATACTTCAATATAACTTCATTTAAGATCTATCTTGGGCCTTGAAAGCTTGTATGGTTGACTCTTTTGCTCTTGAAAAGCTCCCTGATATTGATCTTGATGAGCGGTTCTTTGTACTTGCATAAATCTTCATTTTAAATTTATAACACGAATTACCAAATAAGCAAAGAACACACGGGCAAGTATGACCCTTTCGTATGTAGCTAGCTCGAGTGGTAAAACTGAGGTCGTTCACAGGATTTTAGATTGTTTTTGCTTGTGAAGATCTTTGTAATAAACACGTAACCACGAAAATGGTTATAAATAGTTGTCACTCCCACAATACCATAAAAGTAACAAAATAAAGCAAAAAAAATGATTAAGCAAAATCAAATAAGTAAAAAGACAACACTTGTTTGGATTAGTTCATAAAACTTAGATTGTTCATATGAAGATGGTTTTGACAAATTGATTACAAGTTAAGAATATGATGGTGACAAATTCCAAATCAACCAATTCACGATTACGTTTATTTAACAAATTTGATTCGCGGTTCGTTTCACAAATTCATTAACAATCACACACAAGTTTCTTTTGCCTAATTAAGCCACTAAAGAAATGGTCAATACAATAGATAATCATCCAAAGACAAAAATGATTATAACTAGTTGTTTAATGAAATCCATTTCGACCTATGAAATCACTAACAACTAACCAAGCATGATAAGCAAATGAACAAAACTCAAGCACAAATGGATCTCAAACATAACATCAAATTGATCAAAACGATAATCAAACATATACAATCCTCGTATGATAAACATCATCCAAACAAGTGTATAAAGAACTACTCAATGATTATTTCAACAAAAACCAAGGGTTCAATAACCATATCATTCATAAACATTCTGAAAAGTAATAATAGATTACCAAAGTAAGATTACAATAGGTAATGGAAGGATTTAGAGCAACCCTTAAGCCTCCAATCGACTAACAATCTTCGTAACCAACCGAAAAATGGTTCCCAACACCTTCTTTGATGTTCTTGAGCACTACTTCTGGAAATGGTAGAGGATTTGAGGTCTTTTGGGAGAGAAATAATGGTGAAAATTCGTCCTTAGGGTGTAAAGAGAATATTTGGTGGTGATTAGAAGAGAGAATGAAGATTTGATGATGATAACTAAGCCATGAGGTCTCCTATTTATACTTGAAATGCCCTTGGCCACCAAGCAAGTTTCTTGGGAACAAAGTGTCATAAAAGTGCAGTGAATGGAGTACTAGAGCCTTCTTGATCGTTCCCAAGTGATTAGGGATCATAACATGCATTAAAAGTTTACTTGGAGAGGTCAGCGAATCCTAGGAGGGCGGTTAGAAATTGAACCAGTTGGCTCGTGGTGAAACTTTCATCAAGCCTGGGTGGTTGGCCTCTCGTAAGCCTAGGCGGCTGGCCACACGACCCAAAATACAAACTTCTTGATTTTGCGTTTATGCTTCCCGTTTTAGTTGTGCTTGGTCGTGGGTCATTATACTTCAACATAACTTCATTTAAGCTCTATCTTGGGCCTTGGAAGCTTGTATGGTTGACTCTTTTTCTCTTGAAAAGCTCCCTGATCTTGATCTTGATGAGCAGTTCTTCGTACTTATATAAATATTCGTTTTAAATTTATAACACGAAGTACCAAATAAGAAAAGAACACACGGGCAAGTATGACCCTTTCGTATGTATCTAGCTTGGTGTGGTAAGCCGAGGTCGTTCACTAGGATTTTGGTGTTTTTAGTTGTGAAGAATCTATGTAATAACACGTAACACAAAAGTGGTATAATGGTTGTCACATCTCACAATACCATAAAAGCAACAAATAAGAGCACGAAAATGATGATTAAGCAAATTCAATAAGTAAAAGAAAACAATTGTTTGGATTAGTTCCTAAAACTTAGATTGTTCATATGAAGATGGTTTTGACAAATTGATTACAAGTTAAGAATATGATGGTGACAAATTCCAAATCAACCAATTCCCGATTATGTTTATTTAACAAATTTGATTCGCGGTTCGTTTCACAAATTCATTAACAATCACACTCAAGTTTCTTTTGCATAATCAATCGACTAAAGAAATGGTTAATACAATAGATAATCATCCAAAGACCAAAATAATTATAACTAGTTGTTTAATGAAAACCCTTTTGACCTTTGAAATCATTAACAACTAACCAAGCATGATAAGCAAATGAACAAAACTCAAGCACAAATGAACCTCAAACATAACATGAAATTGATCAAAACCATAATCAAACATATACAATCCTCGTATGATAAACATCATCCAAAAAAGTGTATAAAGAACTACTCCATGATTATTTCAACAAAAACCAAGGACTAGGATTTGGGTGTTTTTGGTTGTGAAGAATCTATGTAATAACATGTAACACGAAAGTGGTATAATGGTTGTCACAACCCACAATACCATAAAAGCAACAAATATGAGCACGGAAATGATGATTAAGCAAATTCAATAAGTAAAAGACAACACTTATTTGGATTATTTCATAAAACTTGGATTGTTCATATGAAGATGGTTTTGACAAATTGATTACAAGTAAAAAATATGATGGTGACTTTAACACCCCCAAATTTACACGCAGCGGAACCAACATTTGGGTGTTAATTTATGATACAATTGCATAGGGAAATAAAGAACTACTTGAAAAGAGACGTTATAAAACATTAGTTCCATTCTTGAAATCAGAATACAAAGTTGTCCACAAGATCGTCACCATAAAATAACATAAGTTTTAAAAGACATCAGCATAAAGATTTTGAAGAATGGAACAAAGACAAGTTTATGAAAAATTTTGCGCAATACTCCTCGTCCATGCTAAGTCATCATCCTTGATTACCTAAGATAAAACATGCTAAAAAGTCAACGAAAACGTTAAGTGAATTCATAGAGTTTATATGAATAAAAGTGTGAACACAAGTGTTGATAATAATCATCGGATAACTTGTTGTGCACACAAGATATTGCGTTGAGCTCGTAACACTGATCCCATTGACTAATATGATTCATATAAGATATATTCAATAATTTTTGCCCCTAGGTTAGCTATCTTTTCCTTATACCTACTAAACATCTCGATACAATATGTCTGTTTTGACTGGGTGTTCCCGCAATGGATGCATCCCTAAACGGTCCGGGTTGTCAAGCCCATAGATCTATTAATTGTAACAGCGGCTACCCATCATAGGTACTTAACGGTTCACGAAATTGGGGTCTTTTGGCAAATGCTACTCATGCAATCAAGGTATATATATTCGGGTCCAGCATACCAAAAACAACTTGTGTTCAATTTTTAAAACTAGAATGTATCTCCCTCACGGGGTTTATAAAAACATTTAAAGTAAAAAGGCAAGGCTATAAACTCACCGTAGGTAAAAGAGCCGAACGAGAAATCAACAAAAGAGGGTAAACACCAACGAATCAACCGCGACCTATAATAATAGTGGTCCGCGTATTAGGAAGTTATAATATTAATAATATGCATAATTTGCAATGTTATGGAATAATATATATTCCTACATGTATAAAATCCTATGTCGAAGAATCCATGCACAAGACACAACCTACTATTTCCACACTTACGTTTTCTGAAAATTTATCGGTTTTCGTAGTCGCTTGACGACGCTTAAAAAATACTAAACGACCACAACCAACGTCCATCTTTCATTTCTAACCACCTATATGTATTGATAGACTACTGAAATTTTCCCAAAAATTATTGACAAGTTTAACCATTTTTCAAAAATACCCCAACACAAAGTGTCCGAAACAGGGTCTGCCGGAACATAGCTAATGTTGGACATGATCAGACCAATTTAAACTATACAGAAAATTCTGGAAAAATTCTAGAAAATCTTATACATCATGAACTTGCTACTGTGTTAATTTCACTGAAAAATATTATGTTTTGCTATGTCTGCTCATCACATCTTCACAATATAAAATCTGGTCCTAAAACGCAGTTTCGACAACTTTTCTTGTAAAAATCATTTGACCAACTTTTACTTACTCAAAATCCATGAGGCCGCTTTCGTTAGAAAGTAGACTTGTTAAAATTTCTTTTAGAATCAAGAAACTCTAGAAAAGCTTTTTAGGAGATTAAGCTATGACGCTCGCAAGTCGACCCAAAATTCTGCCCAAAACCAACTAGTGCAGAATTTGACAAAACTCGATTCCAAACTTCTGACGGACGTGAAAAATTCATTTTTAAGAGTTACAAGACGCGCCTTATACCGAAACGGAGCTATGAACGACACCTATCATATTACTAAGACTAACATCAGTTTTGAAAACTTTAAATTTGCCGAATTAGGCGTCTAAATTTCTGACCTAAATGGGTGTCTTTCAACCCCTTCAAATCGCCAATATTTCACAACACAAATGCCTCCAATACGCTTAAACTAACCTAACACCCTTTCTAATAATCCTAAACCATCTATTACCTCAAAAATGCAACATGCATTACCATCAATGGATTTCCAACATAAAACTAAACACATGCAAGTAATATATATAATTAATCAGTGTAAAAATTTAATAGGAGACTTACAAATCACATACAATAACTAGATGATCAAAATAATCAAACCCTTGTGGGATTTGATGCTTGGCCGATCCACACACAACCCAAAAACAATGACCAAAACTAGTTTGTTTTTGCTTCACTAAATCTTGTTTCTATACTTATTATTAAACCCTTGTTACTCCAATTACCTTTAACTTAAAATCAAAATCAATAAAAATTAAGAACTTATAGAACTTGATGCATGGTGAGTTAATCTTGTTAGGGATTAATGGGGTTTGATTTAGAAGTGATTTAAGGTTATTAGGTAGTGATTTAAGGATCAAAATTGAAGGTGTTGGTGGTTTTTTATGTTAACTGTGTCGAACACAGTGTTGGAGAGGGAAGGGGTATGGTTTTTTCTTAACTGTGTTATCTCGTGTGTGTATGTTTTTAAATAAAAGGGTGAAATTGGTTAAGTATTATATAGGCCCAAGGTTTATCAAAAGAAATATAATAGGTGTTTGTTTGGCTTAGTAACCGGCCCCAAGGGGGGGTTTGGGTTGGATATACTATTTTTTTTGTTAACTTTTACACTATAAAACCTTGTGTAATTTGTATTTATTTTTAAGCCCAATGATTTACAAAAAACCCAATTTGACTCGGTTTCGGCCAAAACACGGAAAAAGAAAGGTCGAGAAATACAAAAATAAAAATAATTGAATTTCCGAAGCTAAAATATGAAATTATCGTTTTCTCATACGTTAAAACGAATAAATATTAAAAGCACGACTTGTGAATGATTTAAAATGACGATTTTAATAAAAACGACTAAAAATAATAAAAATAAATTCTATAAAATTTAGAAAATAAATTAAAGCTCGGGATAAATAGTGACCTTAAATCCGAAATATTACATCCTCCTCCCCTTAAAGGAGCGTCGTCCCGGTGCTCGTTTCGTCTTACTCGCCATCGGTTTACTTGCTAAAAGATGAGGATACGACCTTGATTTAGTTGTTTGACCTGATGGTCCATGATCTTTACAGGATCCTGGATAATTTGTAGCTTAATGACTAGTCGAAATGCATCTAGTGGAAAGACAAGGTTTAATGAGGTAAACGTCTCCTCGGGTTCAAGACGCGAAAGGTGATATGGATTCTACTGAGTTCCCGATGTAGTTTAAGTTGTATAGCTTGCTAACGTGTTCGAAGGGTTCAATAAAACAATTAAGTAGGATAGTAACCGAATATGGAATAAATAATAGTTAATGCATGAAATGTTTGATTTTTAGGAATATGAATAGAAAGCTGATTTTGATAAAAAAAATTGGCGACTACTCCCGGCATAGCATGGTCCTTCCTGAATTATACATAGGTGATCAGGCTATGTATAATTGAGGACTAACGATGCAATGCTCGTTTTCGTCAAACTAGTGTTATGTATATAATGGTATTAAATGGTTTTATAGTGTAATAAAATAGTTCATAAAGTGAATGCAAAATAGCTCATATGATGACAATAGAATAGTTTATAAGACGATAGTAAAATGGTTTATAGTATAGTAGCAAAATGGTTTATCGGATGATTCTCAAAATGTTTATAAGGTCTTAGCCAAACGATTTGTGAAGTAATCTAAACAATTCATAAAATGAAAACGAAATAGTATATAAGATGACAATAATTTAGTTTATAGAAAATTAGTAAAATAGTTTATGAGCTAACAATAAAATAGTTTATAAGATGGGATCAGGGTTGATTATAAAGCAATAGAGCTTAGCAAGTATAATGAATATTCGAACAAACGTAGAAGTATTCAGAGAAAATGAACATAGAGAGCCATTTGTTCCAACAGATCGCGAATCGAGATGCTATAGAGAGTCATTTGTAGAATTTATCGTTGCAAGCGAAAGAACGATTTGATCATAATAACAGTGGCTAGAAGTAGGCATCAAAGGTATCAAAATATAGCAACGCTCAAATGAAATTAGTGTAAGGAGTTATTCGATCGACAAAATGAACGTAAAGAGGCGTTTTTGACTTCTTGGCGGTATGCCTCTCCAAAATCACATGAAGTAGCTAGAAATAGAATGAGGTGTAATGTGTCAGGAACCAAGAAACACGGCGATGAAACATCAATAAAAATAAATCCTTCATTCATCTGATAACAACTCACACAAAGAAGAAGAATACGATTAAAAAAAATCGATTGTAGTTTATTAACTATAAAAGAAGTACCCATAGAATTCACACGTGTGTCCTAAATTTATTTATTAAGATGCTATCATTAATAGTATTACACTCGTAATTAAATTATGCCACTTTTCCAAAAAGTTTCTCTTTTTAGAAAGTTACTATTTTAGGAAAGTTTCTATTTTTAGAAAGTTACAATTTTTAGAAAGTCTGGATATTCGAAGACATTAATATCCTTAAATGAAACATTATGTTTCCCGTCAATACCGACCCATCCATTATTTATATACTATTCTTATTTCTCACATTATGGCTTTATATTATATACATAAAGTTTCCGAAAATAGACTTCCTATTTTTAAATGTGAACGGACGTATCCAATAATATATTAGTCATCTAATAATACTAATAATATTCGTTAACGTTTTGCAAGCTCAAACGGACACTAAAATGCTCAAAACCTCACTTTTTAACAAAATTCATCAACTACTCAAATTTTTCTAAAATGATAAATCACTAACTTCCGGCCTAATGTTTTCTTATCGTCTAGCATTTTTAGACCAAAACTCGCGAATTTTTGTAGAAAACGTCAAAATAAACAACTTTCATGTTTTAACGGAAGGCCGGTTCGGACCAGAAAGGGTCCGAATCCCAAGTTAAAAACTGCATCAGCTCATTTTTCGAAAATAGTTGCTGAAATATATTTACAAAAACGCAGATCTGTGTTTAGACCAAAAATCCCCACTTTTATGCACTTTCAGACCCAGTTTCCACAATGTGCATAGAAAACGACATTCTGGACAACTTTCGTGTTTCCAGACCAGAAAACGACCAAATTATCCTTTTACGATTCTGCGCAGATTTAATATATAACAAAAGTGCTGAGTTTTTCATATAAAATTTTCTAAACTTCATTCGGCCATAAAAACTTCGTTTTTGAGAGTTACGGAACGTGCCTTATATCGAATCGAACATAAAATTAAGTTCTAACATATTCTTAAGTAAAAAAAAATCAGTTTAAACATTTTTATGACACCCAAAAATAGCTTTCAAATTTTCTGCATTAAATGACCCGTTCCGAAGTTCATCCAAACGTCATTTCTCATCACAACAACTTCACAACACACCTATACTAACCTATCTCCATGATGTAACCACTTTCTAGATGATCAAAATAATCAAACCCTTGTGGGTTTTGATGCTTGGC
Source organism: Tanacetum coccineum (assembly GCA_026074375.1). Classification (NCBI taxonomy): domain Eukaryota; kingdom Viridiplantae; phylum Streptophyta; class Magnoliopsida; order Asterales; family Asteraceae; genus Tanacetum; species Tanacetum coccineum. Next base: position 16,776 of record BQNB010021890.1, on the reverse strand, counting down.
CGATCCACAAACCTAAAAACAATGACCAAAACTAGTTTTTGCTTCACAAAATCTTGTTTCTATACTTATTATTAAACCCTTGTTACTCCAATTACCTTTAATTAGATCAAAAACCCTTCAAATCAAAATCAATAAAAATCAAGAACTTATAGAACTTGATGCATGGTGGTTTAATCTTGTTAGGGATTAATGGGGTTTGATTTAGAAATGATTTAAGGTTATTAGGTAGTGATTTAAGGATCAAAATTGAAGGTGTTGGTGGTTTTTTGTATTAATTGTGTGGAACACAGTGTTGGAGAAGGAAGGGGGATGGGTTTGTTTGTAACTGTTTTATGTCGTTTGTGTGTTTTTAAATAAAAGGGCGAAATGGGTTAAGGTATTATATAGGCCCAAGGTTTATCAAAAAAATATAATGGGTGTTTGTTTGGCTTAGTATCCGGCACCAAGGGGATTTGGGTTGGATATATTATTATTATTATTTTGTTAACTTATAGACTATAAAACGTTGTGTAATTTATATTTATTTTTAAGCCCAATGATTTACAAAAAACCCAATTTGACTCGGTTTCGGCCAAAACACGGAAAAAGAAAAGTCGAGAAATACGAAAATAAAATTAATTGAATTTCCGAAGCTACAATATGAAATTATCGTTTTCACATACGTTAAAACGAATAAATATTAAAAGCACGACTCGTGAATGATTTAAAATGACGATTTTAATAAAAACAACTAAAAATAATAAAAATAAATTCTATAAAATTTAGAAAATAAATTAAAGCTCGGGATAAATAGTGACCTTAAATCCGAAATGTTACAGTGACAAATTCCAAATCAACCAATTCACGATTACGTTTATTTAACAAATTTGATTCGCGGTTCGTTTCACAAATTCATTAACAATCACACTCAAGTTTCTTTTGCATAATCAAGCCACTAATGAAATGGTCAATACAATAGATAATCATCCAAAGACAAAAATGATTATAACTAGTTGTTTAATGAAAACCCTTTCGACCTATGAAATCACCAACAACTAACCAAGCATGATAAGCAAATGACAAAACTCAAGCACAAATGGATCTCAAACATAACATGAAATTGATCTAAATCTTAATCAAACATAAACAATGCTCATATGATAAACATCATCCAAACAAGTGTATAAAGAACTACTCCATGATTATTTCAACAAAAACCAAGGGCTCAACTATCATATCATTCATAAACATTCTGAAAAGTGACAAGAGATTACCAAAGTAAGATTACAATAGGTAATGGAAGGATTTAGAGCAAACCTTAAGCCTCCAATCGACTACAAGCTGCGTACCAACCGAAAAATGGTTCCCAACACCTTCTTTGATGTTCTTGAACACTACTTCTGGAAATGGCAGAGGTTTGAGGTCTTTTGGGAGAGAAATAATGGTGGAAATTCGTCCTTAGGGTGTAAGGAGAATATTTGGTGGTGATTAGAAGAGAGAATGAAGATTTGATGATGATAACTAAGCCATTGGGTCTCCTATTTATACTTGAAATGCCCTTGGCCACCAAGAAAGTTTTTTGGGCACAAAGTGTTATAAAAGTGCAGGGAATGGAGTTCTAGAGCCTTCTTGATCTTTCCCATGTGATTATGGATCATAACATGCATTAAAAGTTTACTTAGAGAGGTCAGCGAAGCCCAGCCCGACGGCTAGAAATTGAGTCGGGCGGCTCGTGGTGAAATTTTCATCCAGCCTGGGCGGCTGGCCACACGACCCAAAATACAAACTTCTCGATTTTGCGTTTAAGCTTTTCGTTTTAGTTGTGCTTGGTTGTGGGTCATTATACTTTAATAACTTCATTTAAGCTCTATCTTGGGCCTTGGAAGCTAGTATGGTTGACTCTTTTTCTCTTGAAAAGCTTTTCGATCTTGATCTTGATGAGGGGTTCTTCGTACTTGCATAAATCTTCGTTTTTACTTCTTTTTCGTTATTTTTCCTTGTTTTCTTGTACTTGGCTACAAATAAACTTGCAAACACACTTAGATACAATAAAGTAACAAAACCATAGATAAATAGCCAAATAACTTATAGAAAAGTACGGATAACACTCCTAAGAACATACTCAATCTGATCGTTATCAAGTACTATGACTCTTCAAGAACCAAGCACAGGCGCATGGAACATGGATGCATATGTTATTTCTCATCTCAATTCTTCTATTAATAGTATTAGTGATTTTTTAATACGTGTTTGTATCCATCTGTCTCTGTTGGTGATGGTCATTCTGTACCCCTCACAAACCCCTCTACTTGCATAACGTTCTTATAACTCTTAACATTGCTAAAAAAATAATTTAGGTTCGTCAATTTGTTCGTGATAATAAATGTACTATTGAATTTGACGAGTTTGGTTTTTCAGTTAAGGATTCCTGACTCATCGGGTGCTTCTCCTATGTGATAGCTCATGTGATCTTTATCCGGTCACAAAGCATTCTCCTCTTCCTCAACCCTTTCTTACGAGTCAACGTACGTGACATCAGTGACTTGGACATCCAGGAAGTGTAGTGTTATGTCGTCTTATTGATAGTAATTCTGTTTCGTTTTATAAAACGAAACCACCCGTGCTTTGTCCTGCTTTTCAGCTTGGCAAACACGTGAGGCTTCCGTTCTCTAGTTCCAACACTTTAGTTAGGACTTGTTTTGATATTGTTCACTCGGATTTGTGGACTTCTCAAATTCGGAGTCTTACGGGTTTTAAATATTATGTCTTGTTTTTAGACTATTATTCTCATTATGTGTGGGTTTATCCGTTTCTTAATAAGTCGGATGTTTTTGCCTCATTTGTGTTATTTCGTAATTTTGTTAATACTAATTTATATGTGAAATTAATTCTTTTCATTGTGACCATAGAGGTGAATTTGATAATCATGCCCTCCAAAAATTGTTTGCCACCAAAGGCATCCAGCTTTGCTTTTCTTGCCTTAAAACATCACAACAAAATGGTAAGTCTGAACGAATGATACATACAATTAATAATCTTATTCAGACCTTACTTTTTCAAGCGCACATTTCCCATTACTTGTATGTAAAAGCACTTAACATGGTTGTTTACTTGTTGCATATCTTACCCTCTAGTGCTATTATAGCCTTTTACACGCTTGTTTGAAACTAAACCCGATTATAGCCTTATAAATAGTGTGGTTAACAATGATGTCCCTTACACACGCTTGTTTGGAACAAAACCCCGATTATAGCCTTTTAGCGTGTTTTTTAATGCTTATGTTACCTGCACTTATATGCTAACAAGCAAGATAGCTCGCGCGTTGCGTCGGGGCTCGTTTTATGTTAAAGAGTGTTCAGTTTTTTTTACCCATTAGTTGAAAACATTAAAAACCTGAACAAAGAGTTTCAAACAGTTTTATACATAAGGTTGTAACACTTGCTGCAAGTGGTTACACAAAAGGCAGGAAGTGCGGATGCATATTTATTTATTTAGTTCTTAAAAGTACACTACTTAAGAAAGTTAAAGTTACAGTAGTACAGACTCGTTGGTAGCAATAGTCTTCAGGTTTTGGGATTTTGTTTTTTTACGATCACGGGTCAGCCTTGGTGTCAACAGAGAACGGTACTTGTAAACTTATCCAAAACCCATATTCGATTTCAACCAAGGTGTTAACTTGCCTGCACATCTTCCACCTGCATAATTACACAAAGATGAACCTGTATAGAAGTTTAGATGCGCGGCCAAGAACCATTTTATAAAGACCCAAAATAGTGTAGCTGCAAAGTATACAATTATGTCTTTGTAAGACACTCATACATATATAATATTGCATACTCAAAACTAATAGTCAATACGGGTACGTTTCAAGTATTATGGTGTTTAATACGTTACATGAGTCACATTATAGCTACCTGCACAGGGCGTCAATCCTTAAGTCATTTCTTACGACCGACACCTACACAAACAAATAAAAGTCTATTAGGGGATTATAGATAGACATTTATATTGAATTATCAGATGTGATAAGGGTTAACAGCCCTGCCTATGATTTCGTCTATCCCATTTGTGCCAGAAATTCATAGACATAGAACGTTGGATGTAACACATATTACATAACTTTATAAATCAAATAATAATACCTGTGAGAAAAAGTCTAAGCTATTCACAATTCTCTTTTGCGTCCATAAAACGGCTAGACTATAAAAGACGAGAAAAAAGGAGCCCAACACCAAAAGGTATTCTCTTGTCGTGTACCATGACACGTCTTAGTATATAGGAAATAACGCGTCATTGAAAAATGAGGCTCAGATATGCAAACATAGGATCGATTCCAAATACATGCCATGGCTACAACCACAATACAGAGGCACGAAAACTTGCTACACCACAACCAACATTTAACACGACTTTGGGCATGCTGACCAAAAGCAATATCAAGAACTATGAGCACTCTTTTGGGCTTTGTATCTGAGTTAAGCAATTTTTTGGTTTATAAGATTAGCAATTCTTATAAAAAATTCAAGGCCACCACCAAATGAGTCAAAGCAAGCATACCCATTCGACTGTTGATAGTGAAAGCATAAATGTGTACGCATCAATGGATAAAACATACCAGTATATACCTCCAACTGTTGAGATCAAACATTGAAGGCTCCTTTTATATCAATCAAGATGTACATGTCTAATATATTATTCCAGTTTGGAATGCTCATATTGTAGACTAAATTTATTTGTCGCAATAATAAGGCTCAGATTTATAAACATGGTTGCAGTACCAGGCGCCTGCCATGGCTGCAATCACACTGGTGTGACTGCCCAGCCAAGATACGGGCGTGGGTATAGTGTGGTCAGTAAACAGAGGGTTATCATCATCGCCTATAAAAAAGAAAAAGGATACGCATCTTTTGCGCAAAGAATCCATGACAACTTTCATGGTACCTTTTCGCTTCGTACGAAATTCAAAGCAAATACGGTATGAAGTGGAACGGGTGGAAAACCTGTTATAACACCATTTTAGAACCAAACGATTTAACAGGGCAAGAATGTCAGCCCGAATAAATAAGCCGAAAGACAATACATCGAAATGGCATTGTTTCGATCGCCAAATGTGAGGCTCAGGTCTGCAAATATAGAAGCAAAACCAAACACCATTCTTGGCTGCAACCGTAACCTAGGTCAAGTTACCTCGCCAAGATACCGGCAATCTTGGTTGCAACAGTAATCTGGGTTAGGCTACCCCGCCAAAATACTGTCGTTGGTATATTACTACCACAAAACATATAAACGCAGACATTCGTCATCATAGCCTTACAACCAAATAAAACCTTTGTTTTTACCTCTACACATGCCCAATTTTGAATAGCCAGAAACATATCTCCATAAAAAAAAATTCAGACACTCATAACGACGAAATTGAAATAAAAAAATATAATCTAAAATATTTACATACCTTTCAGAGTAGTCTTCCGGCACCAAAAACATCCGGAAATCAAGAACCCTAACTTTCAGCCATCGATAAACCGAAACTGACCACCAAGAAAAGGCCTTTAAACAAAACCTAATACCAATTGGTCCTTAAGACAAAACCCTGATACCAATTGGTATTAAATTATTATAGATCGTTCCAGAAGAATGAAGGTGAAGGTAAAAAAAATGTATACACAGATATTTCGAGATTTTGGGTCGCTGATGCTGGGCAATGATAACAACCATGGGTTTGGGCTTCAACAGTACGCAATTGTAACAGTAATAATGAACAGGGATTTTGTGAGAGAGCCAAACGACGTCGTTTCACACTTTGTATAAGTATATATTAATAATTAACTTGAATCACGTGCTACACTCTTCATATTTTTGGGTTATCCCAATCTAACCACCGTAGGTATCATTGTCTTGACTTGAATACAAACAAAATTATTCTCAAACGACACGTTACTTTTGATAAAATTGTTTTCCCGTTTAGCTTTATGACCTCCACTTCGCCTCCCTCATATATTTTTGGATGATTGCCCTAACATATTTGATAAAACCATTCGTCGTTATTCTGTTACACCAACTCATGTTACCGAACATAATAGCAACCAGACAACAAACGTTAGCCCCATTGAGGCCCAACCTCAGTCAAGCCCATCTCCAGCCTACCAGATGCCATCTATTCAGGCTGAGCCCAAATCCCATCCAACTCATGTTAGATCCTTTTGTGCGTGCGTGATTGGTTGATTATTGATTTTCTCGTTAAATATATCACGTCTTGCCTGAACAAGCTAGACACGACCAGCTCTCTATTTTTAACCACACTATTTATAAATCGCTTCTTGATTTCTGATCAAATTGGTAAAATATATGTTGTATATAAATGGAAATTGATCGAGAACTGAAGCCATTTCTAGTAAACAATACCATATAGTAATCATAAATAGTTAAATAGATCTGAGGATGGTGCATGGGTGGTACAAATTCACCCTAGATACAAGGTACGGTTGCATGTCTCATGGCAGGCAGCACATCGTGGCACGAATCATGGAACCCAATAATTTATTTTTAGATATTTTCATCACATATTAATAAACCTTTTTATACTTTATATCATCATTGTCAATGGACAATAAAGCGGGGTTTAATAAACTTGAGCAATTTTCATGCTCGTTGAATTTTTAATTTTCTTATGGATAAAGAATAAGGGCGTGTTTATTTGGGGAAAAATATCTCATTTTTCTAGGAAAATTTTTATTTGAGAATGAAAAAACTGAAAAACTGTTTAGTCACACTTTTTTCCAATATTTTTCAAAAAAAAGCAAAATTCTCATTTTCTAATTTTATATAGAAAAATAGAAAATCACATTTTACTATTCTCCATTTCTTTTAATTTTTAAAAAGGAAAAATACAACTTTTATCTAAACAGATTTTCAAAATTCTCAACTCTTTTTTAAAAAAGAAAAACCATTTTCTTCTCTAAGAATTTAAAAAAAAAAACAAGAAAATTTTTCTACAACTAAGTATCACCTAAACATTTCAACTTCTCATCATCATATCATGGAATAATAGGAATTGCTTAAACAAAGTTGAAACAAATTGTGTTTACATACGTGTTATGTAACGTTACGTTGAACAAGAACTTTTTCGTACATGTGTTATAAAGTTTTTGTAAATAATATTTATAGTTAATTACATAAATGGTCCTTGTGATTTGTCGGGTATCATGGATTTGGTCTCTCAATTTTTTTTTGCGGATCTTCTCCTCATGGTTTTGACCCGCCACGGGTTTAGTCCCTGAGACTAACTTTCGTTAGTTATTTAGGTTATCTCTCTAATGAAGATGGGTATTTTGGTCATTTAGCCAACGAATGTTTGCAACGTCAGTCCTTTATACTAACGGCCGTTTATACTTAACTCAAAATTTGGTTTTCTCATAAATTTTTTTAATTATCTTTAAAATCTATTCACGTTTTTATACACATTTTTATACATGTTATTGTACACACATTTTTATACACATTTTTGTACACGTTCTTATACACACATTTTTATACACGTTTTTATACACACATTTTTACACACATTTTTATACACCTTTTTATGCACACATTTTTATACACACATTTTTATACACGTTTTTTATGCACACATTTTATATACGCATTTTTATGCATGTTTTTATACATATTTTTATACACACATTTAATACACGTTTTTATATACATGTTTTTTATACACACAGTTTAATACACAGTTTTATGCACATTTTTATATACGTTTTTATACACACGTTTTTATACACACATTTTTATACATATTTTTATATACAAATTTTTGTACACACAATTTTATACACATACGTGTATAAACATGTATGCATAAAAATGTGTATAATAATATGAGTATATAAATGTGTGTATAAAAATGTGCATAAAAATATATGTATAAAAACGTGTATAAAAATGTGTGTATAAAAACATGTATGTATAAAAATGTGTGTATTACAAATGTGTGTGATCTGTGTATAAAAACGTGTATAAACGTGTGTGTAAAAAAACCGTGTATAAACATGTGTAAACAAAACATATATAAATATGTGTGTATAAAAACATGTATAAACATGTATAAAAATGTGTATAAAAACATGTATAAAACTGTGTGTATAAAAAAATATTTGTATAAAAATGTGTGTATAAAAATGTGTGAATAAAAACGTGTATAAAAATGTGTGTATAAAAACGTGTATAAAAATATGTATAAATGTGTGTAAAAATCTGTGTATAAAAACGTGTAGAAAATATGTGTATAAAAACGTGTGTATAAAAATGTATGTATAAAACCGTATATAAAAATGTGTGTATAAGTATGTGTGTATAAAAACGTATGTAAAAAGGTATAATAAAACGTGTGTATAAAAACGTGTATAAAATTTAAAGATAATTAGGAAAAAAATCAAGAAAACCAAAGTTTGAGTTAAGTATAAACAGTCGTTAGTATAAAGGATTAACGTTGCAAACGTTCATTGGCTAAATGACCAAAATACCCATCCCTTATTAGAGAGATAACCGAAAAAACTAACGAAAGTTAGTCTCAGGGACCAAACCTATGATGGGTCAAAACCATGGGAGAAGATCCGCAAAAAATGTTAGAAGGATCAAATTCGTGATACCCGACAAATCACAAAGACCATTTAAATAATTAACTCTGATATTTATAGTTGTATATCATAGCAGGCTGCCACCAAAATGAGCGAATTTGAATGATTCTCCACCTCTTGCTCTTAGCTCGAGGTTGTTGGAGAACGTTATACGTTATAGGAGTGGCAAGACCGTGTAGTATTCTAGTTAGTTTGGGGTCTTCACTGTTCCTTGCACACAAAAAATATGGTAGCAAAAACTGTTTAGGTATTTTCGTAAAGGCAACGCCAAACTTGTATTAAGAAAATACTCGAATGCTAGCTTTATTACAACCTAAACTTGCTTCTCGGAATTGAATTAGATTGTGTATTTTTTGTCGATTAAAAGTTATTTTGTGACGGAAGAAGTAACAAACTTTTTGGAAGTAAAATCAAACCTAGACAAACAAATTATTTGGAAGTAAAAAACAACCTAGATAAACAAATTTTTTGGAAGTAGAAAAGAACCTAAATAATTTAAATCTATAGTGATATTTTCGCATCTTAGATTTAATAAAAGCTAATTATTAACGATCCGTGAAAGCGATCATGTGATTAGGTGATAAGGCTTTTTTTTTGAACGGCAAATTGATATTATTAAAAAAACTAGCAAGGAGCTAGAAATTACAATGATATGGATTTAGGACATTTCATCCAAGAAATCCAATCAATATTGTTTTTACATCTATTGGAACACCAAGTAAAAGAGTACGAAACAATATCATCAAAAAGAAGTTCCATACGCGGATGAGAAGATCCAAAAAGCACTTGGTTGCGGAATTTCCAAATCATCCACCACATAACATAAAAGACTCCTTCTAGCATTTCCTTTTGAGTTTTAGAAAACCGAGTAGTTTTGAACCAAGCAATCCATTCTTTGTAACAAGAAAAATCTGGAATATCAATTTCCCACCATCGAGCAATTTTACGCCATAAAGTCCGAGCTAAATTACAAGAGTAGAAAAGATGCGAGCATGATTCTCCAGCTAAACCACAATTTGGGCATATAATAGATGTGGGTGTTTTTTTTAAGCATAATTGCCCGCGCGTTGATGCGGGGCGTTAATTTTTTTTTTTTTTTTTTTTTGCGGTTTTTTTTTCCGGTCTCATGTTTAATAGTTTTTTTATATGGGCTTATGTGTTGGCCGTCATATCGTGGGTATTTTTTGATCTCTATAATTTTTTTTCCTATTTTGTGTTGAGCAATATTTTTTATTTTTTATTTTGTGCGGGTTTATTTTTTCGGTCTCATGTTTAATAGTTTTTTTATATGGGCTTATGTGTTGGGCGGGCGTAATGTCGTGTGTATTTTTTTATCTGAATAAATCTATATTTTTTTTTTCCTATTTTGTGCTGAGCAATTTTTTTTTAACGGGTTTATTTTTTCGGTCTCATGTTTAATAGTTTTTTTTATATGGGCTTATGTGTTGGGCCTCATGGCGCGGATATTTTTTTTATCTGAATAAATCAGTAATTTTGTATACAAAATTTCTATTTTGTGTCGAGCAATTTTTTATTTTTATTTTTTAAGTTGCCTACTTAAACACAAAAAAAAAGTTAAATGGGCCGGCCCAAAATGGCAGCCCAATGGGCCGGTTACTGTATTATTTTTAAAATTTGTATGTTATGTTAATTTTTTAAAGGTTGTTTTTTGGCTATTTGGGTTTATTTTAATATAATTTTATGAGATTGGGTAAATATGTGTTAAGCATGATTGCCCGCGCGTTGATGCGGGGTGTTAAATTTTATTTTTTTTATATTTTGTGCGACTTTATTTTTCCGGTGTCATGTTTAATAAAAAAATTTATATGGGCTTATGTGTTGGGCGTCATGTCGTGGGTATTTTTTGATCTGAAAAAATCAATACTTTTGTAAAAAAAAAATTATTTTGTGCCGAGCAAATTTTTTTTAATTATTTTGTGCAATAGTTTATTTTTTTTATATCAGCTTATGTGTTTGGTCTCGTGCCGCGGATATTTTTTGATCCGAATAATTAAGTACTTTTGTAATTTTGTTTTTTATTTTGTGCCGAGCAATTTTTTTTTTTAAATTTGCCTGGTTAAAAAAAAAAGAAAAAAAACTAAATGGGCCGGCCCAATGGACCTGTACTGTAGGTACTGTAGCAAGCTGTCAAAACGGCAGCGTTTTATTCCGTGTATAGTATATATATATATAATAAGTAATATAAGTTAAGCTAATTATTAACGATCCGTGAAAGCGATCATGTGATTAGGTGATAAGGCATGTGACTTGATAATTGAGAAGAACACTGCACCTGATAATTTATAGCTTATCATGTCTTCCTTTTTTTTAAGTCTAAGTACGTAGTAATAAGTGAAACCAACTAGTCAAATTCAATATCTTTACAATAACGTTATTACATACGTAGTATCATCATTTAGACATTCGCTTATATCCCACTTCACACCTAAGTCGTATACACACAGAACCATGACACGTACTATATGCACACAATATACGAGTATAGTAATATAAGTTAAGCTAATTATTAACGATCCGTGAAAGCGATCATGTGATTAGGTGATAAGGCATGTGACTTGATAATTGAGAAGAACACCACCTAATAATTTATAGCTTATCATGTCTTCCTTTTTTTTAAGTCTAACTACGTAGTAATTAGTGAAACCAACTAGTCAAATTCAATATCTTTACAATAACGTTATTACATACGTAGTATCATCATTTAGACATTTGCTTATATCCCACTTCACACCTAAGTCATATACACAGAACCATGACACGTACTATATGCACACAATATACGAGTATTGTTATATCCTCTACTGCTACTCATTTTCTAACTCACACAAAAATGCAACATGTATAAAGTGTTGGAAATTTAGTTCAATTGTAGGGATCTGTTCATACTGGGGATGGAGGTACGGAGTGTACACCCAGAGGTCTCTGAACACATTGACTCAGATAGTGGTTAAGGGAATTCTAGTCGCTGATGAACTTCATTGAGTTAACTCCTCTGTGAGTAACTCTGGACTGAAGGATGTTCATCAGAGGACTGATGGCTTTAGCTTTGTAACTCACTGAGTGAGTAAGCTGAAGGTTACCATCAGAGAGTAATCCATCAGAGGAAGTATCCTCAGCGGGTTAGCTCATCAGAGGTTGTTTCAGTATTGAACCATCAGCGGGTATGCTCCTCAGCGGGCTAGCTGATGCTTCAGGACACTGAATGGAAATCCCTCTGGATAGAATTCAATGACTTGTAACTGCTTTGACCATTTCTTATGGTAAGTAGTAATCACACTTATTGACCACGATAATTATGGTCATGTAACCACTAATTCCTGAAATCAAGGATTCTAATTATGGAAGAGATTATATCTCCTATAATCTCTCATAATTCCTTGACCAAGGACTTGAGTACTCTCCTATAAATAGGAGGTCACATACTACTTGTGAGATATACGATACAACACAGAAATAACTGCGTGAAAACATACACATAAACATAAACACTTGGATGCGCTAGGGTTCTTGATTGTTGCCTCAAACAAGAACACACATTTGGTCTTATCCCAAGTAGATATTCGTGATACCCAGGCATTAGGGTCGAATAGTTTACTTTGGAAAGTGATTACACGATTCCAAGTGATATCCGGTAGCCAATCTTGGTACGTAGCTAGGCATTGATTATCTTTACCCTGATCTGGGTCATATCTACTCCAACAATCAAAGTAAACTATTTGTGATAATCAATGGCTGCTGCAATGAAACACATGGCTTCAAACTTTGCCAAACTTGGTAAAACGTTTAGGGCGAGGCGGTGGATTTACAGCGCGAAGAGTGACAGAAAAAGTTTCACCTCTCTCTATACTTCCCATCATGGAGTTGGTGTATGTGCTTGACTTACTCCAATAGTCGATGATGGTGGTGAGAATCCAACTGTGGAACAAGTCAGGAAGAGGGCCAAATAGGACAATGATGACTATGTCTGCAGAGGTTTAATCCTCAATGGTATGTCTGATTCCTTGTTTAATGTTTACCAGAATGTTAAAACTTCTAAAGAACTATGGGATACCTTGGAAGCCAAATATATGGCTGAGGATGCCTCAAGTAAGAAGGTCCTTGTTAGTAATTTCACTAATTACAAGAAATATTTATTCAAGACCAGTATTGGAACAATACAATGAACTTCTTGGAATACTTGGAAGGTTTACACAACACAAGATGAACATGGATGAATCTATTCAGGTTTAATGTATCATTGATAAACTTACCACTTCATGAAAAAATTTCAAGCACACCTTGAAACATTTAAAGGAGGAATTAACTCTGATTGATTTGGGCAGTGATCTGCGCATTGAGGAGTCTCTTAGAGCTCAGGATAATGACAAGCCAAAGGGAAACAATGTTGTTGGTCCTTCAGTTGTCAATATGGTGGAGCATAACAACTCCTCCAGGTACAATGACAACAAGGGTAAACGTAAACATCATAATACCAGAGCTAATCCTAACAAGAAACCAAAAGTTGCTTGTTGGAGGTATGAGAAACCTGGACACTTAAAAAAGGATTGCAAAGCTGGTAATGTTGGCAACAGAGCCAATGGATCAGGCACGAAGGGATCAGAGGATGGTTCTTCCAACCCTCTAAAAGGTCAGAGTATGTTTAATAAATCCCTTCAGATTTATTATATCACATATGTATCTGAGGCTTACTTTGTGCAGGATGATGATGTTGCTTGGTGGGTTGACTCTGGAGCAACTGTGCATGTGTGCAAAGATAGATGCTGGTTCAATCTCTTAGAGTCGCTAAAGATGGTTCATTTCTTCACATGGGAAATGAGTCAACAGCCCTTGTCATATGGAACTGGTTTGTAGATCTTAGGTTTAGTTCTGGAAAAGTTGTTTCTTTGTTGAATGTTTTACATGTTCCTAATATAAGGAAGAATTTGGTTTTAAGTAGTGTTTTGAATAATTGTGGTTATAAACAAGTGATTGAATCAAATAAATTTGTGTTATCTAAACATTGTGTGTTTATTGGTTTTGGTTATCTGAGTAATCATATGTTTAGGCTTAATATTGTCTCTGATAATATTGATTTAGCCTTCATGTCAACCTTTAAACTGAATGATTCAATCTTATGGCATGCTAGACTAGGCCATATCCACTTTAAAAGGATGCAAGATATGTCCAAGGATGGGTTAATCCCTGCTTTTGACATGGACATAGAAAAGTGTCAGACTTGCATACTGAATAAAATAACTAAGAAACCATTTCAAAATATAAAACGTGAAACCAAAGTTTTGGAATTGATTCACATTGATCTTTGTAATCTGCATGCTACACCTTCATTGGGGAATAAAAAGTACTTTGTGACATTTATTGATGATGCCTCTAGGTTTTGCTATGTTTATTTATTACATTCAAAAGATGAAGCATTAGATAAATTCAAAGTATTCAAAACTGAAGTTGAGTTACAACAAGGGTCTCTAATCAAAAGATTCAGGACTGATAGGGGAGGTGAGTACATGGATACTCTGTATTTTTAGTATGTTGGAATTATCCATGAAACAACTACCCCCTATACTCCACAACAAAATGGTATATCTAAAAGGAAAAACATAGTGCTGAAAGAAATGATTAATTCCATGTTGTCCTATTCTGGTATGAGTCAAGGGTTCTAGGGTGAAGCTATGTAAATAGCTTGCTATTTATTAAATAGGGTTCCCAATAAAAGGAACAGGGTTACCCCTTATGAACTCTGGACTAAAAAGAAACCAAACCTGAATTATCTCAGAGTTTAATGATGTAGGGCAGTTGTAAGACTCCCTGATCCAAAGCTAAAAACTTTGGGTGAAAGAGGCATTGAATGCATCTTTTTTGGATATGCTAAGCATTCTAAGGCTTTTAGGTTCTATGTTATTGAACCTAATGATTCAGTTGCTATTAACTTTATCATTGAATCAAGGGATGCTATCTTTGATGAGCACAGGTTCCCATCTGTCCCTAGACCAAGTCAGAGGTCTCTGGTAAAAGGAACTGAAGGTTCTGGTGGTTCAGTGGTCTCTGAAAGAGTCACTGATGAGATTGTTTAGCAATCTGAGCCTGAGCATAAAAAAGCAAAAGGCATAGGACTCCAAAGGATTTTAGGCCTGAATTTCAATTATACTTAATTGAAGGAACAAGGGATTGGGTCTTTGACCACCACTCCTATTGCTTTAATATTGAGGATGACCCCAAAACATTTGATGAAGCAATAAAGTCCCAGGATTTTGCTTTCTGGAAAGAGGCAATTAATGATGAGATGGATTTCATCATGGGAAATAACACTTGGGTGTTGACTGATCTACCTCCAGGTTGCAGACCTCTGGCTGCAAATGAATCTTCAAAAGAAAGCTGAAGGTTGATGTAACTGTTGAAAAGTTCAAGGCAAAACTGGTCATTCAGGGCTTTAAACAAAAGTCAGGGATAGACTACTTAGATACTTATGCCCCAGTGGCACGTATAAGTATCATAAGATTGCTGATTGCTATGGCATCAATTTATAGTCTTATTATTCATCAGATTGATGTGAAGACAACTTTCTTGAATGGGGAACTAATTAAATAAATTTAACCCTTTATATATATTAAATATATAATATAATATATAATGAGAATCAAGAATATCAATGATAAGTATTCCGTAAGGCTTTTTAAAAGATTAATGCTTTTAACCAAAGCAAAACCCTAAAAATCCTTCCCGGGTCGTTTCCCGACGAGGCGTGAATAGAAAGTCGAGTGTCGGTTTGGGGAATAATGTTTGAATATAACAAATTGGGGTTTGGATTTTTATTTCTACAAACAAAATGCAAAAACAAGTAAAGGAAACATAAAAACGAAAGCAATTTATGTAAAACACGAAAAAACGAGAACGGGATTAAAACCCGTTCATTAAAAACCTAAATTCTACAAATTTGACCCTACATATGCAAATTTAATTTTCCTAAGTGCTAAATGATAAACGAATTTTTTTTTTTAAAAAGAATTATATTTTGTTTGATTTTTAATAATTTTTTATGAATTAAAAACAGTTTTAAAAAGAAAAATTAATTAAAAATAGTAAACTTAATCGCAAAAATCTGAAAAAATTGTGAAAAGTAATTTGGAGTGAGCTGAATCTATGAAAAATAAAATTGGGTTGCCAGCTTATTGGAATAAGCTAGGAAAAAGCAAAACGTGGCTTATGTCTTCAACTAAAAAAAGAGTATAAGAATTAAGTGGTGAGAAACATAACCAGATGGCCCAACTTGTAAAACACACAAAAATGACCAATTTTAAAAAAGAAACTTTTTATACAACTTAAAAATAAGCTGGAATAAGCAAAAGAAAAAGTGACAGTATGAACTTTTTTACACTAAGTGATAAATGGATTAACAGTTTGGCTAATTTAGAACAAATAAGCTAGTGAAATTGAAAAATAAGCTAAAACAGATGATACACTACACCTAATAAGCAAACTTAAACAAAATAAGCAATTGAAAATAGGCAAAAAAGTAAAAAAAAGGGCAAACAAGCAAAGTGGGCAACACTGGCAGACAAAACAGCCACAAGGGCACTTTTGGGCTTATTTTTTAGCCCTTAAGTGGATCCTTATGGCTTAATGAGGTATACCCCTAAAAACTTTGACCTACAAGCTACTAAAATCAACAGTTAGAAAACAGTTTGAAACTTAAATAAGCTAGGAAAAAGCTTGATGAAAATGTTGTTTCACACTGATTTGCTACTTTTTGATTTTTCCTAAAAAGACAAATAGGTATGTGCAGGCCTAAATTAAAAAATTGAAAAGAGTTTGTAAAAGCTAAAATAAGCTGAAACAGATGAAAATCACCAACCAATGAGCTTATGCTCTTAATTTCAGATCCTAAAAGCAATTTTAACTAAACTAATTTTTAAAATGAAAAAGGGCTTTTGACTTAGAAAATAAAATGACAGATTTTGACTAACACAAAGGTAAACTAAATGGGCATTTAACTACTGTATTCTAACACAAAAACAACTCTTAAAAGCTGTTAAAGAGATCTTAATCAAATAAGCACCTTAGAAACTATTTTGTCACCACAGTTTAAAACACCTATTAGAAAGAACTCAAAAACAAACTTTCAAACCTTAAAACCTTTGAAAACAGC